>CAEGAF010111016.1:0-20985 GCA_903067075.1 Micropoecilia bifurca
GTGTGTGTGTGTGTGTGTGTGTGTGTGTGTGTGTGTGTGTGTGTGTGTGTGTGTGTGTGTGTGTGTGTGTGTGTGTGAGCGTCAGGTTGGCTGCTGCGTGGTGAGCGTGCCCTCTGTCATTCACGCAGAGCCGCCCTGTCCAACTGTCACTTCCTGACAGGCTGATAATCAATCTCTTTATTAACTGCTCTGCTGCAGACCACCGCCCCGGTGGAGGAGAAGGGGGAGTCTGGGGGGGTGGAGGGGGTGGGTGGGAGGTGGGGAGTTTGGGATAGGCAGGAGTCAAACCTCTGTTTTGCTCCAGGATGTTGATTTACATAAGAAAACTCTTATTTTGAAAGGCTAAGTTGAGATTACAACCTGTTCAAATCAGTAAATCTATAATTTTTAAGTTTCTGACCTCCTGCTCATCTTCTGCTGGTTTCTGTAGTTTCTCCACGTCGTCTTAATTAGTTCTTCATGCTTTCTGAGGGTCTTTTCAGTAGCTTTTTACTTGAACCCTTTTCATTTGGCCGAATAGAAACAAACATTTCTGTGCAAGTGAGAAAAAAGTAGATCAAATTGTTTGCGGGCCTTTATGAGTAAATGCCAGCAAACAGTCGTGTTATAACTGATATAACTTAAGTTGGCTTGAAAGCTGAAGAGCATAGAAAATAAATGTTGCTTGAATTTACATACAGTTACACAGAGAAATTCCCAGAACTTAAGCCACATATTGCTGACTATATAAGATAAAGTTTAGCTTTTCTCCATTCTGCATTTTGAATTCTGACGTTTTTGCTTTATAGAAAAGAAATGTTTATCTTTAGCATAACTATGGAAAAAAATCAGCCTTTTACATTTAAATACAAATATTCAACATCTAATTTTCCATTGAGGATAATAATTTTATTATTCAAACCAGTTGATGTTTTTATTTTTTTTTACATATCTTGATTTACAGAAAGAAGAGATTTCTTAAGTCTAATTGTACTAATGGAAAACATTTTTTCTAGACATTAGAAATTAGAATTATATCCTATTTTATGTCCAGCACAACAGATTTACTATACAGTAACATTTGATATCAGAAAAACCCCATAAGTTTTGTCTTTAAAAAGAAAGCTGAAAGCTTTCTTTGAAAGTGGTTCATTATTTTAAACCACTTTCCTGATATTATAGACTGAAATCAGGCATTTCTAGCAAAACGTCGTTCATTGAAATAAATCGTTTCAGTTGACAGAATCACTTCATCATACTTCAGCTGCTCATTTAGATAAAAAATATCCTCTGAAATTGATTTTCTTGTGAGCTTTATCTTCAGCATAGATTTAATAAAAGTCTAATAAATTCTAGTGAAAAACAGACACTTTCAAGTGGACAGACAGAATATTAAAAGACCAAAACCACATCTTCCTGATTGATCTGACTGGTTACTCCTAAAACTATCAGCACAGCGCCTCCATTTAAACCAGTAACCATCTGTGTTGTTTTCCTGTTGACCACCAGGACGAGTTTCTGACAGAGACCCAGAAGAGGCTCCAGGCAGAGATCACCCAGCGCTGCAACGCCAACGCCAGCCGGCTGCAGAGACAGAGATGAACATGGAGTGATGCTCTAGAGTCTAAACATCTGACTATTTATATGGGAATAATAACTCCTCTAAAAATAATGAGCCATTCAACACAATATTACTCGTATGTGGATGGGCTGGAAGACAGAAGAATCTGCCCAATTATACTTGTCTTTTCTGCGTGATACATTCTGGTTCACAGAAACGCTCAGATTTAATGTCCATTGAGCTAAACTGTAGGATTCCCAAAAGTCAGCATGAATGATCCAGTTGTCCTTCTCCATAGTTTGGCCAGAAATGTAGGAATCAGGGCGAAACGCAGCATGTTTTTACTGAAAGGTAGTGAAAGATGAGCTGAGAAGGATCTACTGTTTGTTCATCTCAAAACAGCTGCATTTAGAGCCAACAGTGGACTCAAAATGACTCCTTCCAATAATCTGACAGGAAAACTGATGTTATAAAATATAAATGTAAAAATATTTGTAAATTTGGATGAATGAGAATCATTAAAAACTTTGACAAAAGTTTTCCGCTTATTTTCTGCTCATTTGTTCTTCCATCATAGACTGGTGATTATTTCAAAATGTTGACTGCAGATCATATCCATGATGATCAGAGCCTGTTCCTGTGATGTGACTCGTCATTCCAACAGAGGCTGCAGCACGAGGAAAACATTCAATTCATCAGTCAGTCGCACCCAAATCCATTTGTCATTGCTTTTCATATCTCCTCTCGTTGGGAATTGGCGCCCTCCTGTGTTAAGGAGTATAAGTGATTTAAGAAAGGATAGCTACACCACTGTTGGCTAATTAAGCTCGAGTTGATGCCTTAAATAAAAAAGGCTTTTTTTCTAATTTAATCTAGAATGTTTGAGCTTATAGTGGCTGAATCTGCCATTCTTGGCAAATCAGAGTATTCACCAGGGAATCATCAAAATAATTTATTATTAAAAAATAGTCTATATTAATGGTTCCTGTATTTGATTTAAATTTGGTCATCAAAAATAAAAAGAATTATCGTGGTGCCTGTTAAACAGCTCATAAAATGGCACTTAGGCTGTCTACACATTTGCTTTGTTTGTGTAAACATGACAATGTTTTCCATTATATTTCCTCCATATTTGTACTGTAGGTCATGTCTTTCTCCCTTATTATATATCATCCAAACACCTATGCAATCATGCATGAATGTCAATAAGGTGATCAGGTTGCCTGTGTCACACTTGCCGTGGTCTTAAGGCTGCAGAACAGATGAACGACCGAGAAGATCTACGAACTTCACACCTAAACATGAATACATTCTCACTCTCTCTCCCACATGACACTCCACTGCCCTCCCACACCACAGTGGGAGGTGGAACCATCCCAACATCCCTCTCCTCCTGCCAGTCTGACCCCAGAGCTGGTTGCTCAGTCCAAACCCTCCCTGAAGCCTGCGGGGCCTGAACCCGGTCCAACCTGATCCTGGGAGCTTATCAGCATTTGTGGTAAGACTCCTTCATCATCATAAAGGGATATGAAGACTTCCACAAGAAAGGTTCCTGTGATCACACAGGTTCGGAGGTTTTTAAATGCCGAGGAGTTCTGCTAATTTGAGAAGAGTTAAAACGTGTTAAAATGAAAATGCATTAAACAGTAACTAAGTAGAAACTTTGCAGAAGACGTTGACATCATTTAAAGAGGCCTGAGAGAATTATACATTTTTCCTGGAAGGAGATTTTTCAAAAGTTTCCTTTGGACTTTTTAAAACTTAACTCGTGCTGCTCAATGTTTTTCTTTTTTTTTCTTTAAAAACTCATAGAAACTCATAGAAAAAGTCCAGACACATGGATATTTCTGATAAATAAAGCAGTTTTTCTGTATGCTTTTAAAGAGACTTCAGTTTATTGTCTAACTTATAGGAGTAGATATGGCAGCAAGCCATTTGTGTATATAATTCAGATCCTTGATGTCAGGTTCTGTTCTCCTCTAGTATTTCAAGAATACTAGGGTTCGCTATAGTTGACTTATATTTGACCAATTTGGTACAAGTATTGTACAGTTAAAAGAGGTCAAACATATATTGAGTCTAGGGCATCTAGTTGACTAATTTAAGCTATTTTATTGTGCTTTTTATGTGAATAAGAGTCAATAATGTTAACTGGTGTGACCAAGTCATCAATTGGGGTAATTATTCAGTATTTAAAAGTCTTGCTAGGACTATTAATGCAGAATTTTGTAGCAAATTTAAGTTCTCTATCGAGTCAACTATCGAGTCAACTCGTACATCAACGTGTTAAAATTGTGTAACTGAAAGTTAAACCAGTAGAGAGAAAGAATACCTTATTATGGTAAGGGAATTGAATAAATACATCTAGGACTTGCCATATTTTCCCCATCCAGTCTGACCAGTGACGTTTTGAACATCCAGACATTGTGACTGTGGTGCAAACATGAAGCCGCTGCCTCCACTGAGTGCAGTGAGATGTTTCTGTGTGACACAGGCTGCGGCTCAGATGCGAACCCAGCATGCAGGAAGGGAAGGTGAAGTTTCCCTGACAGTCGGATCAGTAATCGCTCATCACCATCTGATATTCTGCCTCAACAATCAGGCAGGACAGTCATGTAGTTTACTAATGAACAATGTTTGAACCAAACATCCCCCTCGACACACCATCCATCCATCACACACACACACACACACACACACACACACACACACACACACACACACACACACACACACACACACACACACACACAGATATGTGAGCATCCTGCTTTTGCTGGGCTGCTGGAGGTGTTTCCAGCTCTTTGATGAGTTTCTGGCTGCAGCGCTCAGCCTCCCTGCTGAATGTGTGGCTGCTTCTCCGCCTCACTCCTCCTCTTTGTCTTTCCCCCTTGTCAACACAATCCCTCCATCCATCCGTCCTGAGGCAGGGGCTCGGCAGGGGCCAATCCGCCCCTCAAAGCGTCCTCTGGGTGCTCACACACTTGTCTTTGGGCAGCAGTGAAGACCTTTGATTTATTACATTCGTTCTCCAAACTCACAGCTTGGATCTGTGTTCTCAGCGGGTTCAAAACTTTACTGTCACATGAAGGGGCAAACTAAACACCAGAAACCAGAAAGTGAGTATAAACTTAAAGCAAGGAGACGGCGCTGTGAGATCCTGAAGTTATTTCTCACCAATAGGTTGTCTTTTTGTATTTTGTGTTGCAGATTAAAGCATGTGCTCTACTTGTTTACTGGCTTGTTTTGTTGATGTTCCAGAGCGAACATCAAACATTTAGATGTCGTCAATTCGGTGTCAATGTCAGCTGCAATTTTTTTTATAAAGCACCTGAAAAACAGCTATTAACTGCACCAAAAAATGTTGTACAGTATTCTTGAAACAGCAGATAAAAACACAGAAATAAAACACAATCAATTAAACAGACAGGACAGGTTGGCCACAATGTCAAGCCTTATGGAAATGCTAAAAATTGAACATGCGTTTTAATGAGTTATTTCAAGTGTTCAAGATTATGAGCAGATCTGCTGTTTATGGGTAAGTTATACTACAAATTAGGAGCAGTGACAGCAAATGTTCTATCTAAAATTAGAAGATATTTACTAGTAACTAAGTTTTAAACAGTCAAATAGCTAAAAAAAAAATTTGCACAAAAGGAGTTAGATGAAAAGGGTTTACAGTCAAATTAAGGGTTGAAAGTGACGGTATAGGACAGACAAAGATGAGTTGGTGTTAATATGCTGTCAGGTAATTTAAAGTTTGATTGACGTGATTCAAAACATACAAGAGCTCTGAAACAGTTTCCACACTCTCATTGAATTTTTTTGTTTTTTTACTGGCTTTTACTGACTGACCTGCTTTTCCTTCAGCAGTGGAGTCTCGTCCTGTGACTGTGCACAAAGGTACCTGAAGTTGGGTGCAATATGTATTGTTTTCTTGGAAAAAACTGCATGTGCTAGTTTCAGGTTTTCCTAAAACTCTCTGCAAGTGTTTCTTGACTATAGGACAAATCTTTTGACTCCATCAAAGGAAAAAATGGCCCAACCTGGTTTATGGTAAAATGATGTTTGTTCTATTGATTGTGGATTCAACAGTTCTCACTGGAGTGTCCAGAAATTTAGATATGCAGCTGGAGAAATTTCCATTAGCAGGTTTAGACTCTGACTCCAAGTTTATAATTGCTCATGATTTTTGTTTCAATTTTGAGGGAAAACAATATTTTGAGCAGGAAAAACAAAAGATTACTTTCACAAAAACTTTCCAGAAATCATGATGACGTTAAACAGCCACTAAGACGTGACTCAGGTTAACCCAGAGGCCTGCGGACATTCAACCATCAACCTGTAACGATGGAGCTGACTGCTTCTCTTCCTGTTGGCCAGCTTGTTGGAGTAACACCTGGCCACTCATTAACCAGGAAAAATCAGGAGTGAAGAAGAGCAGGGCAGGAATCCCTGCAGACACCTTGTTACTTTGCCAACCTTCAAGAAACAGCTGACAGGAGAGGAAGTTAGAGAAGAGCAGAGCTACAGCTGACTGAAGTTTCTATCGAGCGAAAGATTGAGCTGGACAGAGCCTGACGGTCAGAAAGCTGTAAAGACCCTTAATGGGTCAACAGTCTCAAAGGAAGGAAGTGTTTTATCTTTAAGGATTAAGATCTGATTTTAATCCAGCTGCTTGTGATGATTGATCCTGCAGCAGCTGAGTGTATGAAGGCTTTTAGTGCTCAGATTGCAGTCACCATTTGAGGTTGTTCAAATTAATTGTTAGTTTATAAAAAAATAACTCATGGGTTTAGTCCGAATTTATGCTAAACCGTCATAATTTTACAGCTACGTAGAGCCATGAGTCCCTTTTGCTATAAGAAAAAACACAAATTGATGAGTCAAAACTACTCCAACATGGATCGGAAAATGATACAGTGATTAGATTTTAAACCAGGATTTGGATCTGAATTTTTAAACCTAGTTTTGTGTTTCGTCTCATGAGCTTGTTGTACATTCATATTCTATCTTTACATAAATATTAACAGGAAATATTCAGACTATTTCTATTTTTACATAAGAGCAGTGCAAAACTACCTTTTTATTCTAGTTCAAGATATGTTTATTTGAAAATATGATATATACTTTTTTAACAGAATAATTGTCCCTGCTCTGGTAAGCTCTTATTTATTTTTCCTGTTGTTCTTTTGATGCTATTTTCTTTGTATGGAAATTTTGAATTGGCCTGGTTTTTACTGACAGGACCTGTTGTCTATTTTTGCCCTCAGAGTTGTCATGAACACAGATATTTTACATAATAATCTAGGACCTGTAAGACAAACTATCTTTAGATCAAATGTTCTGATAATTTGGCATGAGAAAAGAGGGAGTGTGTGACAAGACAACATTCTGATTTCCACTGACTTTAAAAAGTTCTTATTTAATGATTCTGGAAGCCAAACTGAGGCTGAGTAAAACCTAATCATGTCTGTGCTCAACAACGGGGGAAACAACATGATGTTCAGGAGCAAAGCTCTTGTTACACCTGCAGGCCAACTGTTTCTAAGCAACAAA
Source organism: Micropoecilia bifurca (assembly GCA_903067075.1). Taxonomy (NCBI): domain Eukaryota; kingdom Metazoa; phylum Chordata; class Actinopteri; order Cyprinodontiformes; family Poeciliidae; genus Micropoecilia; species Micropoecilia bifurca. The sequence continues at coordinate 7,100 of CAEGAF010111016.1, forward strand.
CACATCTTTGTTGTGCAAGTGTGTATGTAGGTGTTGGTATGTTCTCAGTCTGAGCTCAGGGAATGGATTGGGTGTCATTCGGAAACAGAAACCAGCATAAGTGAGGCTGGATTCAGTCCAACTGAGGAAAAAAAACAAAAAGAAAACCTGGGATTTCAAACATCACAGAGACAAATCTACAAAGAGTTACCCGGTTTTCTCAATTTGATCTTCTCCTGAGAAGGACGCTATCCATCCCGTCCGTCATAATCCTAACACCCAGCAAATGATCTGAGACTGACACCTAGTGGTGCAAGAGGGTCATTAAAACGGCTGAGTTTCAGCTCTGAACATGCAGTCCTGTTTGATTATTGGAATTAAAATGGCAAAAAGATACAGAAAAGTTTCATGCTTAAATGTCTTTTGAGATTTTGACGTGTGTTTCGGATGGTTCAAGCTTGGACTAAATGTTTACATTAGCATTACAAGTAGCTCAAGAAGAATGTTAAACTCAATTAGTCAGTCAAATCCCCCTGGTGGACATACAGAATAAATCTGGTAAATTCAAATGTCAAATTTGTTTAATCAGTTACATTTTAAGAAGGGACACATCTAAATGGTCCATTAGATATTGGCAGGAGGAAGATGAGAGAAACCTTTCAGACCATATCTTTTCCAGGAATGTCCATTATTTTTTTTTTTTTAATCAAGATAATAGAATAAGCAATTTTGCCCTAGGGGATCAACAAAGCACATTCTATTCTATCCACACAGGTTCTGTGGCAGCAGAACAAGCCCTCATCACCATGTCTCCACCACTGTGCTTTGTAGTTGGTATCAGGTGTTTGTTGCAACACACCAAACATTTTAAAGGTGCTGAATTGGCTCCCTGGCTGTAAAGGACCATACATTACCTCTGGAAAGGTAATGTATGGTGTGTCGTTTACAACAAACACATATTTCACAGGAACAAGTTGATGGCAGAGACTCGTGAAGCCGTTCAAACATTATGCCAACATATTTATTACAGAAAGTGAATTGCTCTTTTCTCTACATGTTGTGTTGTTTGTCACCGTGTTTCTCTCTAATTTCCCTGCGTAGCGATTATGTTCAATGAAATTATTTGGGCTTCTGATACGGCTAATTATGAACACTTTGGCGCTGTGAGTGGAAACTCCAGAGACCTGCAAATTAGCTGCCTTTTGCACCGTTTCTCCGTCCCAGATATCTGCAGCCAAATCCGAGCAGCTACGACTGGAGCGTCGTCGCTCCTGAGTTCATTAAACAAATTAACTTTCTAATGAGCTTCTGGATTCACGCACACGTCGAAATGGGTTGTTTTGCAGTCACGGCCGGCACTCAGGAGTCCAAACACGGCTCAGGTCCGGTGGGAGACAAACGCCGCGACTCGACCAGGTTTCCCTCAACAAATAAATGTTCGGTTTAATCAAACAGCGAAGATAAATCAAGGTTCTCTGATGAGTCCTCGCCTCCCGGGGGGTTGTCGTGCGGGTTGTTCCGGAACAGGAACTCCGCCTGGAATGAGACACACAGAAATGCATCATGGAGCAGAAATAAACCTCCTTTTGCTTTATAACCTTTCAATTACAAAGATTATTTGCTCTCCTTTTCACTTCAGCTGCCCCGTCGGATTCCTCGAATAATTCATGTTTTCCGACTTTCCAGGTTTTTTTTTTTTTATGCATCATTTCGCTTATGTAAACAACCACTGACCCTCTGCAACTGTATGAGCTTAATTTCCCCGTACAGGAAGCCACACCTTGTATTATTTTTCATCTTAATAAAGTGCAAGAAACACAGGAAGAGTGAACGAAGATGAACCCCGTCTGGTCAATTTGTGTGAACTGCGGAAGTGTTAGTGAAGAGTTCGATGTGAACAAGATTCTGAATTTTCTGTTACTGGGTGAAGCTCCGCAAAACTCTTTTTGTTTTCCATGACCCAGATCTGCATTTGGGTCCTCAGATTTTCACCGGGTCCTAAATCAGAAGTAAAGAAGCACCAGACATTAAACAAATAAGAACAAATAAGAACAAACAGAACGCAGCTTTTGTTTTAACGTGTCCTCAGTGGTGGGCATAGTCAGTGCCTTCCTCTGATTCCAGATGTGTCTGGAAGTGAGGGAACGCAGCAGGTTTTATGGCCCAGGAAAACTACAGCACCCAAATAGGTCGTTTTACTTAACCTGAGAGTACTTAGTAAAGCGCTGGCAGTTTCTCTTGTGCTTCATAATCTTTGAAATATAATTTCTCTTCCAATTCTCCACTCTGAGATCATACAAATATAAGTCTCAGTTAGAACATTAGAATGAGTTTCCTCCTGGCATCTGGGAGTCAGACTGTTAACTCTGAAGCTTTCAACCAGCTTCAGTTCTTACAGAAAGGAACTTTTTGTCTTTTTGTCCACATACTGTAGGATGAATATATCTTCCTTCTTTTTTCTTATCAGTTGGAAATTGAAATCAAATGGGGGTAAATTAACTCCCATTAGACTGAATTTTCCCCTACAATCTTGCCCGTGCTCATTTTCCACATTGACTCCCTTATAGCAGCAGACGTTCAGAAAAGCGACCGACTTGAAGCCGAGCAATACCAGGAAGTCCAGGGGCTCCGCCGGCTGCATTCTGCAGCACTCGATCAGACCCTTTCCCAGCGTCGGCATGACGGTCTTCATCAGGTAGCTTCTCATCTGGTTGGTCAGGTTGGCCATGTGCAGCTCCTCCAGCATCCTCGTCTCCTCTGACGTCTGAGTCTGAAACACAAACGCCGGACTGGAGGTGTTTAAGGCTGGCAGTCGGCAGACGTTTCTAAACAATGCGGAGATGTTAAGTGGTTTACTGTTACACCCGTCTCCCGTTTACATTTGATTTCTTAACTGACGTGGCGTGCGTCTGATGAATCGTGTCCACCTACCCACTCCTCCCAGCGTGCAGTCCTGATCCTGGACTCCTCCTCCTCTTTTCGCGCCTCCACAGCCCTCTCCTCTGCCTCTTTCTTCATCTTCTCTTCTGCTATTCTCCTTTCCTCCTCCTCCACTTCCTGAGGGGTGGGACTGTATGTTCTAGGGGGGCCCAGTGTGGTGAAGATCTTATGCATCAGGAGCGAGGTGGCGGGTTCTTCACCATTGGTGGCCTCTGAAACACAAGGAAGTGAACTGAACAACAGAATCCTTCCTCTAGTCACTCACACTGGAGTAAGGATGCACCGATCCACTCAGTCTCACACCCAGTACCGATATCTGAGGTTTAGTGCCGTCTGATAGCAATCCGATACAGAAAAACAGTCCTGGACTGACTGAAAATGTCTCTTTTAAAACCGACATAAATATACTGAATTACAAATTTATTTAATAACTGTGCAGCAGTACAGCATATCTAAATACACCAACAGCTTCAGAAGCTTAACACAACACAACTTTAATTTGTTCAGTCGGTGCTGGTGCAATAGGTTGACTACGTTAGTCAAACGTGTAAAAATAAACTGCAACAAACTTTTTTTTTTTCCAATGGTTCTAAAGGGGCAAATTGTTAATTAAATAAAGCATGGAGTCACTCAGAGCACAAAGTGTGGAATTAGACTGACTAGATCTGACCTTATCGTCACCAATAACCGATCAAGAATTTTGTTCACTATCGGAACTGATACAAATGTCGATATCAGATCGTGCATCTCTACACGGGACGTTATCCTCCATCACGTTACCCAAGAGCACAGGGGTGACATCCAGCTCCTCAAAATAGTTGAGAACCGACTTTTCATCCTGCATGTTTTCTCTGTAGAGGGCCAGCCGGCTTAGGAACCTCTCCGGCTCGTAGCCGAGGTCTTGTATTGTTTCCTGGGAGAGGTTGACTACTCGGTCTATCAGGAAGGATTCGCTGGCTTCCAGAAGCAACACAAACTCTGCAGCCAAAACAAGGAGCTCCGTGTTAATCCAGGGTCGCCCGACAAAACAAACCAATGATGATGGAGCAAATCTACCTGGTGTGAACCTTTCGGAGGCCTCTTCCTGATCGTCTGAAGATGAAGAAGTGATTTATTCTTTGTTTGCTGTACATGTGCAGGGCCTTGACCAAGTGTTCATATCCACAGAGAGCAACCGGATTGTCTAATTAGTAAATGGAGTCAACTTGAGTGGGATTATGTCATATTACAAATCTGAGGCCTCTGTACATGGGCTGCGTGCAAAATAAGTAAAAATCTCAACCAGGAGATGTACAAAACTGGTAGAGACAAATACCACCTTACAAGTTTCCATTTGTAACTTCTGCAAAAAATGAAATGATTGCATTTGTCGCTTCCTAAATAGAACGGAAAATGATGCACTTCTTTACGCATCGTAAAATTCAAATTAAATATGAGTTTTCTAAATAAGACCAAGTGTGAAAAAGTTCAAGGGATATGAATACTTTGCAAGGCGCTGCATAGACGCATGTGGAGGTAGCAGGTCCTTCTTACCTTCGAACAGTTCCTCAGCTTGCTTATACGAGCTGGGAAAAGCATCAAGGACATAACCCTGGTTTTTGCATTTGTTGGACATCATTGTTTCCCTCAACACCTTGAGATGCTCCTCTGAAATATCTGGGAGATAAAAGGAGAGGTGCGGCACGCCTTTTTACAGAGTTGTGTAAAAAGGACTAAGATCTCCGCTACAAAATGATTTTTCCTGGTAGGTTTTGCATTTTGTTTTTTAAGCTGCTGTGTTACATGTACTGTTTGGAAAAAAAAACATATAAGGAATTGTGTTTGTGTACGTCGCAGATACGCATTTTTTTATGTTAGAAAATCTTTATGTGTTATCTCATCCTGTAATCTAGAGACCTGCAGTAAGTGTGGCCTATGCATGTATGACTTGATTGTTTTTTTTTCTCTTCAAAGCTCTTGGGTGCAACTTATATTCAATATAAGTATATTACAGGGATTCAATTGCCAGTAATATACAGTAAAAAGAAAAAAACAATCTGGAAAAATCTCTGCTGGATTAAACCACCTCAAATTATTCCAGCCCTGGAAAAAAAACATCTAAACAATTCATTATTTTCCAGCACTAATCAGAAAATAAGCACTTTATAAACATGACTTTTTGGAACACAGGCAAGACATAAGTGAGTTTTGACTAAAAAGAAGCAAATGTGGTAAAACAATTGTTTTGCAGAAAGCTTGAACCTTCACTATCCATGGACTCCTGCAGGATGTTGAGCAGTTCTTGAGCCTCTGTTGCAGTGTCCTCAGCATCCGGATCTGGGTTCTTCACAACGTGTTCCTGATCAAGAACACGAACAGAGTTCAAACGTGATCAGCTTTAATTGAAAACAACAGTGAGATGCGGCGGCTCACCAGTTCGGCCATGGCCTTATAGAGGGTGTCCCTCACAGAAATGTGATGGAGTTTGTAGTGCTTACAGATCTTTGAACACAAGGTGGTCTTCCCCACTGCGGGAGGACCCAGGATGCAGACCCGGAGAGGCTGCGAAAAACACACAACCAGGCCGCTCAAGCGCAGCTCCATGACAGAAACACTATGTGAGCTTGAATCTGCACATCGAGCCCCACCAGCAGCCTTCGAGACAGTCGATACTCCTCCACCACCAGCTCCACATTTTCCACCAGACCAGCCTCACAATGCCAGTGGACGGAGAGCAGGTTTTCAACGTTTACCGCCTCCGTCCGAAGGTTGACCTGGAGGGAATCGATCTCCGTCACCTGTCAGGTAGAAAAGAGCCGTCAGGAATGATTGCTAACATCCAGAGAGGAGCAAGTCCGCTCCTGGGAGGGTCCCTGTGTCTACGTTTAATCCAAGCTTCTTCTTCTTCTTCTGGTGTTAAAATAACTTACAGTTAACTCTTGGTTGAGGTAGATGTCCTGAAAAGGCTTATTCACGGTGCTACCAGGTCCCAGTACATTGGCAATAACCTGGACGGATCATCAGCAAACACAAGTTGGTTTCTGAAGCTGTTCACCTGGATCAGTCCCGGATCGTTTCTCACCTCCACCAACTCCTTCATGGTGTTGTTTGACAAGTCCACAGCCAGCAGGTAGTAGGGTCTGGGCTGGTGTTGGATCACATTCTGGACCACGCTGCAACACAAAGGAAACTCATGAGTCATCAAGATGACGGTTATCAGGAGGAGACCTGCCCATCTGTCCACATCGGGTTAGAAGATTAACCTGGCCAGATCAATGACATGGATGGTGGGAATTATGTTTTTTCCGTCTCCATATATGGATATTTTAGATGTCTCTCCCAGCCACGACTCCTAAAAGCATACAGAATGTCACAGATTAAGTCAAATAAATCAACATTTGCAACTCAGGTTTTGTCTTTACTTAGATTTATCTGGATTGTGTTTCAATTCCAGCTGAGAAGTTATTAACAGTGACCAGGAGGGGGCATTGTTCACTCAGTACACTGAAAGTATGTCAGGGTTAAAACAGTGGAGAGTTTTGTTTTCCTTTGCAATGGGACCTTGAAGAAGAAGTGGAAGATCCCTTCCCCCATTCCATACTGCAGGCCGGATGCCACCACATAGGTGGAGAAGATCTCTCTGTTCTGTAAACAGAACCCGCCCAACACCGTCAGTCTCACTCAAAGAGAACCAGAACCTTACAGATGAAAAATGGGAGCGCACAGATTTGCCGACTTTCACCACTACTTTCTCCAGGTCAATGTGCTTTTTGAAGCTGGGATGAGCTTTTCTACAGTAGAAAACCTCATCATTGAAGGGAAGCTCCGGGTCTTCCTGGGATGGAAAAAGAATAACACAGAGACAAGATTCTGCAGGGTAATCACATCCAAATTAGATAAAAATAATTAAGCAGGAATAGAGGTAGAGTTGATTAAAAGTGACTGACGGGATCCAGTGGTAAACTGTTGGCCCACGTCATCACAGTGGAGATGAGGAGAAAGATCTTCTGACTGGCAAAATGCTCTTTTTGATCATGGAGGGCTGTGAATGAAACACAAGAATGAATCCTGTTGGATTTATTGATCATTGCATCAATTATTGTGAATTAAACTTTGTAGAAGATGTATCTTTATTTTATTAAGTTTTTTTAGATTTGAATTTGAATGGCTGCTTGGACATCAAGTGTGCCGGAGAGATGGGAAATAGAGAGAAAGGGAGAAGAAAAGAACATTTCAATTCAGATACAATTTTGCTTAAGAAATGGTGGGAAAATAGAAACCTGATCAAAGAAAGGAAAAATTAAACACTGCAATTAAATTATTGGAAGAAGTTGCTCCATCCCACAGCAAGATCTCAGATATTTACCCTTTGTCATCAAAATGCTGTTAAAATTACACACTAAATGAAAGGTTACCTTTAACAGCCCAGGAAGCTTCCTCCACCTGATCAGCAAACTGGCTAATGTTGTAGATGATAACATGACACTCCATCAGATGTGAAAGCAGTTCTTCCTTTTCAGGGCGCTTCAGAAAGACCCAATAAAATCAGAATCAGTCAGTGAGGTTCGACCTCATGAAGCCATCTGACAGGACAGCTTTGGATCAGATTACTTACACAGTATTCCTCCAAGATGTGTGGCGGGAGCTCATCAGACAGATTAGAAACAGTTCCAACCACCTGAAAGGCTTTATTCGGGTGACCCTCCTCAATTTCCTCCTCCTCCTCTTCCTCCTCATCCTCCATGGCATTTAGAACGGCCTTACATAGGATCTATACAACAGGCAATCATAGACAGAAGAACAAATCCTCCTCACTAATTTTTAAACTATTTTAAAATACGCTTTTATCCTCTTGAATACAAAAAATAATTAAGACATTTAAAAAGGTCTTATTTTCACCAAATGCTTTTTTTTGTTGCTCTTGAGACACTTTTTATACTTGAGCACGTTATTTTAAACAACACTTCCCTGACTCTGACGTATTTCTGTTTTGCAGATTTTAAATTAACTATTACATATATATGGAAGCCCATTTATCAAACTTAAGTGCCTTACTCGTTGACAAAACAGGTTTCCGAGGCGCAGTCGACACTCACAATATGGCGGACAAGCTCACGTATCACTTTTGCTACAACGAAGCCAAGCGGCGTTTAATCTTCCATGAACGTAAAATAAAGAGAAGCAAACAGAATCTGTCAGTGTTTCAATACCTTGGCGATGTTCCTGGAGGAATACGAGTCGATGTTGTTGATAAAGACCCGTTTAGTAGTCGCTTTGTGCTTATGCGGCATATTACTTTATAAAGTCTAAGTTTGACTATTACCATGGCGACGACACGTACGCTTGCGAACGCGTTAACTAGGTGATGGGACTTACGATTCTTTGAGAAGAACCGAAGCTCATGGATCCGCTAACTTTAAAGAAACGTTCAAAGTCAATAAAATTATCAATTTTTGAGATGTACATCTTTCTAAGGACACACCATTTTATGCTGGTTACATGTTAATTATTGTTGCGGGTGAAGTTCAGGGGAAAAAAAAGTTTAAGGTAAAAAAGTAAAATACCCATGTTTTCACAAGTGTCCGTGCTGCCACGACGTGACGAAAACTGTGCTCATACGTTAAGCCCCTTTTCTAGTTTGACTAATAGAATAGAGTAGCTACTGTAGTGAAACACGAACCTTTTCGTTCATGTTGATGAGCCGTTCAAAAGAGTTGGATCGTTCGTAGACGTCACATCACGAAAAACAAGTCATATCGCTATAATTTGACTTTGCTAGTTTCCCCCTTAGAACAGTGGCTCTCAAACTTAAAATAAGTACTACTACCGCCTATGCAAAAGTTAGACTTCCTTAATTTGTTATAAAACAATGTCTACAAATGTCTTATCGTTTGTCTAAAAAACAATAAGTTCAAAGTTAAAAAAAATACAATTGTATCAAGAAGGTCTACATTTTTCATTGTAAACCAACAAATGCCACCTTAGACTTTATTGGTAAAAATAGACTAACTTTTTTTAACAGTACATGATTATTAGCATAAATATGGAACAACTGCCTTTAATAACATCTTTCCCTGGGGTGTCCAAGCAGAACTGAATGGATTTCAATCGATAAAATGAAGCTGAAGAGGAAAGAGCATGTTGTAACTTAAGTTGTATAGCCTAAGTGGAAATAAAAGTCAAATAAAATGTTTAATTATTTTTAATTGCATAATTTCAACATTACAAGTAAAAATAATTAATTTTAAAAAATCAGGCAAAAGTATTCTAAACATCGACAGAGACATTTAAAGAGTTAATCCTCCAGAATGAAATGGATTCATCACATTCATTTTAAAACATGATTCATAGTGACGCAGTTCAGACAAAAATTTCCTTAAACACCTCATAGTGTAGTCCTTGTGTTCCCTTGAACATGAAAAAAAACATTAATATCAAGAACAAAAGCAGTGCAAAATTAATTAAGCAGTAAAGCTCAGAGCTCCAGTCTACATCCCATCATTACGTCCCTGCTGTTCTCTTCATTTGTTCCAAATTAAGTTTCCAAAGTTTTAAATCAAGAAAGAATAATTTCTCTATTCCATCTTTATTCTGCCAAAACATTAAAGTTATCAAACTGAGCCAGTTCAAACGAGTGAGTTCCGATTGCTGCCCAGCCGTTCTTCGGTGAAGAAACTCCGGTGACATTCCACAGCTGCCGTCCGTCCAGCATTCCGGAGGCGCTCTGACCCTGCAGCATGGAAAAAATCAAATCAAATAAGACAAACATTCAACCATCTGGCATCTGTCTCCCTCCTAAAAAAAAGGTGTTACATAAAAATCTCATCACAAGTTAAATTATTTTCTCACCTTTACAGAAATGGACAAGTTGTACCAATCAAAAGGTCTTGTTCCTGACTGTCCCTCTGCCAGCACCGACTGTCCAGCTGTTAAGCAAAGACAGCACATTAAAATCACAGCCTGTGATTTGGACTCTGTTCTGCACTGACAAAGAACAAAACTGACCCAGATCATTGGTAACCTTGTACGATCCATCGGCAAACACCCAGAAGAAGACTCCTTTAGCGCTGCGTACTGACTGGCCCCCTTTATCCACCCGGGCCGCCACGAACACGCCACCGCTTTGTACGGTCTCCATAAATACATCGCAGGTGACCATCATGTTCTGCCTGTCATGCAAACATCAGTGGATTCATTTTCTAGATGCAGGTCTCTGAACTGAGCAGCGGCGATCACAGCGCTGTCTTACCACTGGTAGTCTCCGATGACAGTGACGGTTTGATCGGCGTCTGTTGCCCAGGTGATGGGTCTTTCCGTCATGACCTGCCGTAGCGTGAAGGCATGTGGTCCGGGGTCAGTCAGGTTAATGTAGTATTCAAACACACCGGTTTGGTCGGCGAAGTTAGGGGCCTCAGAAAACGGAGGGTTTCCTGCACAGACAGAAAGTAACAACTATAGAAATGGTCTTTAAATCTCTTCAATAGGAATCTGTAGAGACAATAGTGAATATTTCATTTTAAAGTATAATGATAATATACTTTTAGCTTACTTCTTTTGTCTCAGTGCAAGTTGTTAAAGATACTTCAAGTAATACTTTTTTCAGAATTTTGCATGTCTGAGATTTTTTATTTACTTTGAAAACTAACTAGTATCAATTGGAAAGCATCATTACAACAAAAATTGTTTCCATGCAAAGTACCTCAAGACATTTGTTGTGAATTAGCATGTTGTAACTAACATTTTATTTTAAAAAATAAAATTAAAAAAAGAGTGGGAATTGTTCAGTTTTAATTAAAAAGCTACTTCTATTTGAAATACATCCTTATAAGATTTCTCAAAAATATTGAAGACATAAACCATTATAAAAAATACTCTTACCTGAGTAAAAACAGGGAAATAAACTACACGTTTTTTGAAGGATATATTTTTATGACTTGGTTAAACTAAAAAAAAGGAACTATATAAGCGATTTAATAACATATCCCAAAAAACAAAGACCATACAGCTTTGTTTGAAACAAAAATGTATACAAAAAAATAAAAAATCAAAAGGTTCAGTTGCAGTTTCATGGACAAAAATAAAAATGCAAAAATTAACTGAATAGAATAAAAATGTAAAATATTAAAGAGGGGTAAATAAAAAATATACATATGTATTCTGTTGATTCTACTTCAACTTTAACCAAATTCTGACATGCAACTCTAATATTTGGGGAAACAATACTAACTTTGTTTTCGAGTGATTCTGTACTTACGAATATCAAAGTTGTCCTTGTAGGCTTTAGGGAAGCGGGCTGAAGGTGGCGGCTCAGGGAAGCTCCCTTTCTGTCCGGTCCTGATGGTGGTCAGAGTGTAAACTTCATCTTCAGCCAGATTCAGAGTAAATGATCCATCTACAAGCTGCAGGGGGCAGAAACATGTCAGGACACAGGCTGGCCCCAGTATCTATTTCTTCACAGCTTTAAAAGCTTGTGTTTGTCAACCTTCACAGGAGGCAGCTTCTCGAACAACGAGTGCTTCTTCGCCTTGAAGTCAAAGTCCGACCTCCACACCTGCAGCTCTTTGATGGAGGCCTTGGAGAAAGAAAGGCAGCAGAGAGTAAAAGGCACCAGCGTCTCTCAGTGAGTTTCATCAGACATAGAAAGAGCTCATTAGAACTTACAAAGGAGCCTTTCAGCTGGAATGTTGCATTCTGGGACGTGACATTGAAGGGAGGGAGAGGAGGTCTGATGCAGATGGAGTGATCATGAGTCTGAGGAAGAAAAACACGATTCATTTTATCTGACTTTGCTTTCGATCCAGAGTATTACGCGTTCATCGTGTAGGAGCTGATCTCTGTAAAGGCCAAGAACCGACTCACCATGGTTTCTATGACAACAGTCAGGTTTCCATTCCCGTCTGTCAAGGCCACATAACTTCCCCCGTGAGCGAAGTGTCCGACAGTCTGCAGGTATGTCCATCCAGGCTGAGTGAACTGTGTGCTGTGGGCTGTAAGGAACCGACAATGAAAAGTTGGAATGTTTTCTGGAACCTCTTTCCAAATGCTGGAACACATAAAACTGAACATTTTCAGGAAACGAATGCTGGAAGTTAGGAAAAACCAATCGAACCACAGCGTAATATTAGACTCAGTACTAGGCCAGATCTGAGAACTGAAGGAAGAATAAGATATTACTTTACAAAACATGGAAGCTTCTTTAACGCTAAGGATGTTGAATGGATTATATACCAAGGTCAAGAAAATTCCATGAGAACAGGGCTGAGATTAGTGGGAATATTTTGGAAATCATTTATAAAATTGAAGGTTAGGGAGCTTCTCTTTTAGGAATGAAAAAACCCAAACTCCTCATGTGGGTCTCAGTATCCGACCGCGACACACCTGTGATCCAGATCGGAGATTCCACCACGTAGTTTCCACTCCAAGGTTCCTGAGCCGTCATCAGCCCGTCTCTGCCGAACGGCAGCTCCTGGTAGTAACTGGCCACCAGGTTCCAGGAGATGGTTCTGCAGGACAGAGTATACTTTTATTTTCATCCGTTAAACCCATTCAGTTGTTCAAACAGGGAGGGAGGAGCAGCAGAGCAACAACCTCAAACTATTCTGATGCAAAACTCTGAGTCAGTGCAATCAGCCCTCCTTGCCATCACCCTGATCTTTGTCAGGACTCTGGTTGAGTCAGTCCAACCATTAATATCACAGCAGGAAAAACATATGTTGGTAGAATTAAGGTATGACTGGAAGACAAGTGTGAACATTTGTAAGTGCAAAGTTCCTAACACTGTTCTTTAAACTAAAAGTCAAAGCAATGACAACTGCAACAAAGTAAATAAAATGGATTCAGTATTCTGTGATGGAAAAAAAACAAACAGTACTGGTCCAACTGATGCTTGACAGCAGTAATGCAATCCAGTAAATAGTGGAGGTGAATTACAGCATTCAGGCTTCAGATACAAGTAGATAATCTGCAAAGTGATGACAAGGTTCAGAGAAACCTGGCTTCATCCCTTCTGACTGAAACCAGGTTTTACTGGATAAACTGAGGCATATTTTCATTTCATACACTTTAGATTGAAATGTGTTACTGATTCTGCTGCAGAGTTCTACCAGCCAGCAGGTGTTACAAAGAGCTGCCAACAAAGTCAAAACACTCTGAGCCATTTGTCACATGAATATCAGCCTTTGCTCTCATCTACGGAACATCGCCGGGGTTTTCCAAGGCGCCTTACGCAGTCATTTGTCCGTTGACGTAGTTCTGGTTGAGGATCCGGGCCCAGCAGCCTCCGCCCACGTCATCGTTGAAGGTGCTGTAGTCCTCCGATGACCACAGCTTTTTCTTTGTGGTCAGGGCCTCCGGCACCGTGGTAGTTCCCGGATAGTGAGCCCTGATTCGGAACAAACAAGATTATTAACAAAAAAATAGAATTACGGTAAGTAAATATAAAGAGGCTAAGATGATTTCCAGCTTAAACATAGTGAGTAAACTAAAGGAATATGATGGGAATTTCCTTGAGACATTCCACAGAGCTGTCATGCATGTTGGCATGCAGAAGTGAGGTTATTGTTAGACCAGTCCCTGGAGCGGAAAAGCAGGAACAAATCAGACTACAGCCTACCCTATCACGTCTATGGCGCTGCTGAGCTCTGGGTCGAGCGTCAGCGACACGGTAATGGGCTCCCACAGGTTATCGCTGGCTACGATCCGGACCGACTCCAAGCCAGTCTTGTCCAGAGTGTACCGCAGCAGCTGGTGGAGTTACAGACGGAGAGCAGAGAGACATTCACACCTCGCTCAGCTTTAAAGATTTGCTGCCGGCATGGAAAACCCGTCTCACTTTATGGGGACAAACACAAACTGGGAGCAAAAAACCCTAAAATAAATGTATTTTTTGTGAGAAAAGGGGGCGAGAGGTGGGGTCACCCTGGACAGGTCGCCAGTCTGTCGCAGGGCAACACAGAGACACACAGGACAAACAACCAGGCACACACACA
>CAEGAF010111025.1:0-28802 GCA_903067075.1 Micropoecilia bifurca
TTTAACTTTAAATGAGCTGATTCTATATCAGTATATACCTATATATTTCTGAGGTATTTTGGGTTCAAAAGGGTCTGTTGGATAATGTTGGATAACAATAATTAAAACTTCTTGAGGTTTGATATTGTTTAGCAAAAATGTTTTTACATCAGGCTACATGGCTACTGCCATGCATGTAGCCAGGCTATATACATGGCAGTAGCCATGTATGTAACACTTGAGCTAAACTGAAACTAAATGTGTACATGGTACATGTGTGCACATCAAAAATCTTTTTGATAAAATGAGTAGCAAAATTTCTAGTCCAGCAGAGGGAGTCAGAGGAAACTGAACTGCAAAGCAGACATTTTGGTAAGAATGCATTTTTACAGTGGTGGAAAACTTTAACGTATGTAAAGAGAATGTTTTATTATGGCTACAAATATTAAACCAAAATAATGTTTGGAAATGATAATTGCTTAGGAATTGAAATGATTAATAACAAAGTGCTTAGTTTTCTCAACAAGTTGTGTTGAGTGTTGACCTGTGTGTGTTTTCTCGCAGGAACACGAGAAAACACGAGACTTTTCAGTGATCCGTGATGCCGTAAAGCTGTATCCAGTCAAATCTGTCTGTGTGGACAATAATAAATTCTCCTGGTGACAGAGGAGTGAAGGTATGTGTTTATAATTTAATGCCAGCTGACGTTTCCGAACAGGAACACTTGAGCTAAATTGAGACAAAATGTGCACATGGTGCATACATTCTTTTTGCTTTGTATTTGTCTGAGTGAGCTAGTGTTTACATATGTTACTTTGAGTTACCAGATTTATTCTATTGGTGTCTCAAGTCTGAATACTTTTTCTTAAAACTACAAACAGGTTTGTTTTGATAAACTTGTTGTCCAGAAGCCCAAGATCACTACCAGCTGACCTTCCAGATATTATGTTTGTGTAGGTTTTTAGTGTTCAGTTTGGTGGTAGTGCTAAATGCATGAATGGAAAGCAACAAAATAATATCTATTTTTCTGGTGGATTTACACAATTACAAAATTGTATTAGTTTTTAAAATATATGGGTCTCAACACGTGGGAACATCTCAAGTGGATGTAATGTTTGAGTTGATCATAACAGTTGAACCTAGCGCATGTTTCAGAGTAAATTATTGTAAAGTTCCCATAAGAAGATAATCAAAACTGCACTGAAAAAATGTGATTGTTAAAACTCATGGTCAGTGTTAGAAAAATGAATGATGTATGTATCTGTTCTCTGGATGAGACAGAGAACAGGCACAAGAGGAAGAGTGCAGTATATTTCATGTTTAATGTTTATTTATAAAAATGTAACATGTTCACACTGCCTTCACGCAAGTGCCAGGTACAGGGATTAAGCCAAACCCATTAGCAGGGTTGATTTTCTTAAACTTTGTATAGATATGATCTCATCTTATTGAGGTAATATGTAACTGGAGTGCTAAACTAAATTGTTCTAATTAGTTGTAAGTGAAAACGAGACCAATGGGGCATCCAAAGGCTCAGGTTTGCTTAGCTTAATATAAAACTGGGAGAGCAGCTGTTCCAGTTTGTTTCATATAGTTTGTAGCCTGAGTGGGTTTTCACACACGCATCTATGGATGTCTTTAATTTCAAAACCTTCTCAGTATGTCTAACAACTCTCTCTCATGTCTTTCCTAAATCCTGTCTTGAATTTGAATCGCAATTCCTTGCAAAAATATTGTATGTTTTTCAACCCATTCTATTGATGAGTGTTATTGGCCAACAAAAAGTGTTTTAAAAAAAGTGCCGCCTTTATTTATACTCAACACTTTGTAAAACTTTCATTGTACGTATAGCTGGTATGTAGCTATGAGCTTTGCATGCTAACTTTCAGGTAGATTACTTCTTAACTGATTCCACTGGATTTTATTGAAATAGTAACAATATGTGTAACAATCACACTTTGTAGATTTGCATTATTATTTGTTTTAATAACTGCTACAAACCTCTATGCTTTTGCCAGTCATGTAAAAGCGTAACAAAATAGATTAAAGTTTGTGATTGTATGAACAGTTGTGCTGGTATGGTTGGATGGATTTATGGCAAACTTGTTTGTTGAAGCTTAAGAGACACTTTGGATGTTGCCCTGATTCATACTAGTACTAATTAGCTATCAGACAGTTTATTTATGGGGTCTTGCAATTTTAGTAACATCTTCCTGTGAGTAAAAAAGGAAAGCATTTAAATTGACTTTGACTTTGTTCTCAGAACTGTCCCTTCACATGAAAGTTGCTGGAATTTTCAATGAAAACCAAAGTGCATCACGGCTCAAATTTGGGGATTGCTAATCATCTAACAATAACTTGGCTCCTTAAAAGGAGATGAAGCACTTTACAGTGACTGAACGGAATAATTTTTGCTCTATAAACATAATGAATTTACCCCGATTCTCTGTGTCAGAGCACACAGCGTGCGCCTTTGTAAAGTGCACTGTATCAGTTTGCGTCTCAGCGGAGCTTCAGGATAAAGGCCGTGGATGACGGATTTTGTTTACGGTAGGATTTCCCACTAAGTGATGAAGAAGTAACAGAGAAGTCAGATCAGATAAACTTTGTGTTAGGCATCCTCTCAACCAGGGACCTTGGAAAGCAGCAGATCTTCCAGCTGATGTGCTTTGCATAAGGCTGTGTGACTCCAGTGAAAATGTGTCAGCTGTCATTTTACTCAAAACTCCCACACTAACAAATAGAAATGTAGATCAGAAAGACCTCAGTGATCTATTTTTACCCCATTCGGTGGTGAAGACGCAAACCCAACACAATTTATTACCTCATTCTGCGTCGTTAAATATTATCAGCACCCCTGATGAAAATGAATAAAAAGATAAACATGCAACATTTTTATGTCATTAAGTTAATAGAGCATAACAAAATGGCAGTGGTAACCTCAGCGATAAATTGTCTTACTTTATTATTAATTTTAATTGATTGTAGTGTCCACCTAGTATTAAATTGTAACCAATGTCCGCCTGCTTCTCAATAATATAAAGTATCATGTGATATTTTCTCTTGGCCACTTATCAAAATAAGACTAGAGAAAGTTCTTAAAGATCACAATTATGAACTTTGCCATCGTAAAGCTAAACACAAAATTCTGGCAGGTTTTCAATCAAAGTATCTGGAAACCACTTTGATATCCAACAATGACCCCAACCTTTTCTCCAGTCCACTCTGGTTGTTTATGTCCAGTTTGTCCAGTCTGTTTGGATCTCATTACTGGGTTAAATAATTTAATGCTGGTCCTCCGTCACTGATCTATTCACTTGACCTCAGAAGAATCAAATCTCTAAGTATCTGGTTAGATTTCTAGGGGACTCTCAGTCCACAGAGCTTGACCACAAGGAACTGTTTAATGCATGAGTGCTTTCACATGTCTATTAGCAGATTTACTACCAGTCCAAAATAGCAGTGGATGCAGAATTTAATGCAATAGCTAGTCACATGTTTGTAGCTCATCCACACTTTGCAGTTTAAATGCTGTTTCTGTTGTCTGCACAGTCTTCTCCTTCAACTCAGCCTGTCACTGGTAAAATTGAATATTTTACTACTTAAAACCTTAAAAGGGGTACAATAATTTAATTGTTCTTACCTTTTAGTTTACTTCAAAGTTCTGCCAAATTTGTCAGAGTTGGAGGGAAGGAAAAATGTCTGCAATACCTACCTATTATGGTTAATCTCATCAGCAGGCAAACATTCAAGTAGATAAGAGTAGAGGAGAGAAATAAGGACTAGCTAGTATAACAAGGGTTAGAAATCTGCTCCAACACCTACAGAAAGATGGAAATCAACAGAACTGAGAAACCACAGCAACAAACAATATGTATATATAATAACATCACTTCCATGTACTGAAAAGTACATGAAACAAGTTAGTAGGCCTACTTAGCAGCAACTGCAACCCAATGTTAAGTGCATAATTTGAAAAACACTTTGGTGAGCCTTAGCATGCTATGTGTATTCAGTAGTGGGTGTGGGGAGTCATAGACCTGCCTACCAGGAACCACAGGATAAACATCCAAAGGCCCCTTCAGCACAGAAACAGAAATTAAATCCAGGACCTTCTTGCCACCAAATGTCCCTCTCATACTAATGAAAGGGAGTAAAAATAATTACTAGATTTTTGAGAAAGAAGTAAACTAGAAGTAGAAATATCAGATTACTGTGTCTGTTCATGGTTTAAGAAAAGTGTCTAGACTTTTACATTGCTCTGCTTGACAAAGATGTAAATTAGAGATTCTCCCCCACTAGCTGTGTGTCTTATTACTCAAAGAATGGTGTTAAGACTCTGAGGTGGTCCAGGAGAAGCATAAATATAGAGCCATTACCGATGCTGATGACACATATATGTGTACCTCTGTAACATTTGTGTCTTAATTATAGTAAGTATCTATGCATACGCTCCGGCAACATCAAAGACATATTTAAATAGAGATGACTTTATTTATTCCTTGTGGTCACTTATTTATTTATTTGTTCCATCTGTGTTCATTCACTTTAATTGCATTAATAATACTTTTTCTTCAATTTCTGTGTGATTTTGGGATGTGCCTTTGTGCACAGGTATCATGTATGCAGTCTGTGTGAGTGAGTAAGTTCATGCATTGTTGACGCTCTGGCATGTTTGGCTGCCTCCTTTTAGGTCAGAGCAGGCTGTGACGAGACAAGGAAACCAGGATCTAGTTTCAGGCTGGATGAGGCTATAAGAGCACAGAGAGAACACTGCACAGACAACAAGACACACAGTCAAAAGGCACTGAGTAGAATTGAGCTTTAACAAACCTTAAAGACAGGAGAGGGGTGAAGAAGATGGCTGACTAATCAACCGTAGGACAGTCTGAAAACTGGCAGACAAACAGAGAACACCATCCTTAACCAACAGAAGACGAAGAAGGTTAAAACCAGTACAAATCAAGAGTTTTTTCTGGTTCACCTGAACCTTCCCCAAGAAGGGAAGGACTAACCTCCCGGGCCATGCTAGCAGCGCGGAGCAGCGGAGGAGGTGTTGGGGGGTCCGGTGGTGGACACCAGCCCCCAAATATGCACCGAAGACAGTCGGTGGCCTCTCTCAGTGGTTCCAAAGCCCACCGAAGCAACTCCCAAGACGCTAAGCGCAACTCCTTCTCTGGAAAGAAGGTGGCGCAGCAGAGGCATAAAGCAGCGCTGATCAGAGAGTTGGAGACCAGTTGGTACCTTCGAATGTTTGGACTGGGCAAAGAGGAAACCGTTGCAAATAAGACTGGCATGCCCTACAGGTCAGTTAAATCTTGAGAGTGTGAAGAGACACCGTGGCCTCAGCGAGGCGTGTCAGGTGTGTTTTCCCTCTTCAGACAGAATACAGTAATCAGTACGGTTTTGTGTGCAACAAGCAATGTTTGGGCTGGACCTACAGTGTTATCCGATGACATGTGCTTCCCTGCCCGTCTGTCCAACCATCCATTTGGGTGTTGTACAAGTCATGCCGGACATAGTGACCTCCAGATTACACTGGTGTCACCTGATCTGGCTATAATGTTATTAGCCTGCATCTGTCTTGCTGGATTTGGCTGTGTTGACATCTTGGACCGCCATGGTGACAAAACATGTTGAGGCTGAAGTGACTGTTTTGATTCTTGTGGGTGTGACTGACCGAGCACAGATGAATTGCTCACTGTTGAACCTCATGTTGGCAACAGCTTTTCCTCATGTTGTCTGGTCTAATAATTTTTACTTATGCAAACGGTTTTAGTTCTGCGTTCTCCTTGTCTAACCCTCTGGTTTTGTCTCATTTAATTTTTTTTGCTGATTTAAATGCTTCATTTGTTTTTGTCCAATTATTAAAGCCTACAGCCCAAAAGTCGTCCATTTGTCACGTCGCCTGTTCCCTCTTCTCTTTTCTTTTCCATTTTGTTTACTCCTCTCCCTTGGTTTGGACTTTGTTTGATTAAAATTTTCACAAAAGGAATGAGAGCTTTACGTTCCATGAAAAAAAGACAAATATTGTGTCTCATATGTGTAAAAATATTTACTAAGGGTCACAGAATCATCAGTTCTGTTACTGGAGAAAAACACTCCCATTTTGAAACTACAGATGCATATAATGTCAATATTTCTCTTTTAAAGTGGCTCCAAAGCCTCAAGTGAGTACAGTGAGTCCATGTGGGAAGAATCAAGAGTTTGTAAAGGCTTGAACTATCTAACTAACTGTAAATATTTTTCCATCATTACTTCAGTGCTTAAAAAATTGTATTCTCAACCAGTTGCTTGATTCATTCTGAAGTGTCCTTTAGGCATTTCTAGCTCTGTCTGATGTTTTTGCAGTCAGGCGTTCATGGAAAATCTCAAAAGTTAGGCATTCGTACCCCTGAACTGACTCCTGTTGCATCTAAGTAGGAAAGTAGATCCAACTGTTCATTTTAAATAAAATAATTATTTACTAAATTTTAAAGAAAATTCCAAGTCATTAATATCAACACAAACACCAAATAAAACTAAGCACTCCCTCTTTAGTCAAGGCTTTCAGATGTTATCTAAGAGTCCTGCTGACATGTTTGTGGCTACACACGTCTCATAATCTTTATTTACAGGCTCATAAAAGGCTCATATGTTAAGAGCTCCTCCTGACAGGTGGAGGAGGAGTGTGAAGATGGGGCGATTATCTTTAGTAGCTATGCTTTAGAAGTGATGAGCTTAATGGATCACCAATAAAAAGGACTTCATACTGTGAGCCACAGCTAGATCAACAAGACCTCTTGCATTCCTTTCTGTACCCCATTATTACACAAACAAAACTCCCATCAGTTCTGATCATTTTATTTGGTCTGAACTCCATTATTTTGGTAAAGATTCTGTCCTTTTAGTAAAACATCTGATAACAGGTCAGGACCTGGAAAATTCTGAGCTAAATCTTCCCACGTCCTCTGTTCTTGCCAGTCAGACACACATGCACACGTTCGCACCACTCGCAAAAAATGTCTTCCAGCTCTACTCTCTGAGACCCTGACATGGATGCCAAATGGGCTGGATTTTCTGTGTCATTTAAATCAGAGCAACTTCTACAATTTTTGCCACTCCATTGACTGCATAAAAACTGGGGCAGAGTACAGCCAGAGAAATCCCTGGGATTGTGTAAATATCTGTTTCCCTCTGTCACCCATCCTCCCCTCCCCACTCTAATTTAGTGAAAACCTAATTGCTTTGGACCAAAGGTGGAATATTTACGAACTATCCCTAACTCATATTGTTGACCATTAGGAACTATGATCAACATGATCTGGAATAACAGATTTAATTAACAGTGTGGGAAATTATAAGTTGTATGGGTTTTTGAGTTTTGGTAGATTATTGATTGAAGTGTCATTTATTTTTCTGAGGTTCTGTGTTGTGCTTATCAGTTAGATATCCCTTACCTACAGTTGAAAAATGTCATATCTCAGCAAGGTTTTTCAAAGTATAGGCTAAATCAACATTGAGAGTTGGAACCAAGAGCTAGAGAGATTTATGCTGTCTGCTTTAGCTGCCTTCAGCATTTTCAAACTGAACATGTTAGATCCATTTTTGTGGTTAGTCCACACACCTTCAGCAAAGCAAGAGCAGGGACTGTTTCAGAAACCTAATGTTTAATTGGTTTATCCATTCCAAAACCAATTTTGATGAGTTGTTTTAAATCGTTGACCCGATGAGCCCAAGTTTCAACTGTCTTGCTGCTGAGCTGAGAGGTCAAGATTGTACTAAATCATTTTTCTTATTTTCCCATCCACTCTGTGAAAGGCACAAATACCTCCGGCATCAAAACAGACCGTCAGTACGATGCAACCACCAAAAACATTTTTACAGTGTTGCTTTGAAAGCATTATGTTGATTCTTTGGTTGCTCGATAACAGCTGCAGATTTCAGTCGAGCCAGATGGTGTTCATTTTTGAGCCGATGCTCTTTTTCAGTTTGATGTTAAAACAAAACTCCCTTCAATGTGAAAGGAAACTTTGCAGTTTATAACTTTCTAAAGAAGCCCAAGCCCGAAGCACTATGAGCTGAAACTAACTGGCCCAGATCGTCCTAACAATTTTTATCTCCTCTGATCTGAGGACAGCAGTGTTGGTTTGTGTGCTACAAAAGCATAATGATCCCAAACACACATCACAACTGTAGAAATGAATGAATCTTTCTGAAGTTCTGTGGTTTGTCTGTAGCCTGCTAAGGAATATTTAACCAAATATGTTTATTCTTACCCTGTGGGACACAGGAAAGTTCTGATAAATCCAACTCTGTTACCCACATTCTTGTTTTACAAATTGCAGAATGTATCTTGCATTTTCTAAAGAAAGAATGGCACATGCCTGTGAGCGTATATAAACTCCTAACCACAACTGCATTCTGGTGTTTATCTTTATTTTCTTGTCATATATGTTCTAAGTAGTTAAAAAAAGGCTGCTGTTAGCTGGACCATCTGGCTTTAGTCCAATTTCAAACTGGCGAGTCCGTCACTGGAGCCAACAATATCGCTCATCTACTTTGACAAGGCAGCGGAATTAGGTTTCCTAATACCATTGGCAGCAGGTGTGACAATGCTGTGGAAACATGACTCTGCTGCACACAGAACAGTAGCACGTGTTCCTGTAGAACCTGTTGGATGAAGCGTGGAGCTGGTGCCAAGATTGGCACGTTTCTCTCATGCGGCGGCTTCGCATTTGGACTTTTAAATGCAGCTGTGATTTGTAACTACATTAATGTAGGTTTTGTTCAACAAAGCAATAAATTATTAAAGTGAGATTTCTGAACAGCTCCTAAAATGGATGTCATTCTCAAGCTGCACTTAATGCTTGTTTCCCAAACAGTTTTTAGCTTGATAATGCAACAGTTACTCTACTCTCACTGGTCTTCATTAAGGTTTTGACTTTCAATAAACAATGGGATTTAATGGATGATGTAGGCCAACTCACTGGTGTTAAACAGGAGCAGGACAGTCCCTCAGGGCAGGAGACTGATCGCTGCCATTATTATCCATATACAGAATGGTGAGGAGAAAAGCTTAGTTGTTCCAGTAAACGATGTAAAAACACATTTTTATGTCCCACAGTGCTCAACAACCTCTTGCAAAGCATCCTATGTTTAATCTTTTCCACTAAAAAAAAAACCAAGAGGAACAATTTTCTGTGCTGCTCGTTCTATTTCTGTCCCACTGTGGACACTGGATAATTGTCATGGAGCACAATGATTATAACAGCGATTCACTTGGGGGAGCGAGCACGAGGGGGAGGAGAGGGGAGAAATAAAAGATAGAAAACGACAGCTAATTAGTCTCAAGGAGCACGAAGCTGATTGTAGAAGCTTAGAGAGGAAATGTGTAGAACAATAAGCGAAGACAGAGACAAACGAGACAGAACCCCGGCTGTCTAAAGCTGTGAAGCGGAGTTCAGTTTGTGTCTGGATGGTCCTCTTCATGGCCTCCCCCTCTGCTTCTCTGCTCTGCCTTTTTTGGTGTTCTTGTCAGCAGCTCACCTACACGCATGATGAGCAGCTCCAAGGCAAACGCCAGGAGTCATAACAGAAGTGAGGCAAAAAAAAATAAAAATCCAGAGAAAGAGCAACAAAACATCAACCAAAATCCATTTCTGTTTTGATAATATGGACTTTTAGTTTTTACTATTGAACACGTGACCATGCAAAGCCTCCATCTGTATGGATCCCATGTCTATAAATACATGCTAAACACACTTAGGCACTGCATAAACTCAGCTGACATTCCTGACGCCTGGCTGGATCAGTTTTTCCATCGACCCTGCTGGACAACAAACGCAGCTGCCCCCCCCCCCCACCCCCCACTCCTCTCCTGCCTCCACCGACCTCTCTGCTAATTCTGTGTGCTCAGATGTGCATGCACTCGCTTTCACCTTGGCAATGGTAAAAACCTTTTTTAGTTTATAAATATCTATGCTGCATAAAAAAAAATAAAAAAATGGAGGCTCTGAGGCATAATGGGGGGTCATGACTGAATAAGTCAAACCACTTTTGTTTGCTAAGAAGGCCAAAGACCTGAAATGTGAAACATTTTGGGGCCCGGTGAGAATGCCTTCACATTTTTCATCTCATGATACGACGCTTTTCAAACACTGTTTATGAATTTATAACAGACAACAACAATAATACGAGTTTAAAGATGGATGGATAGATAACAGACAATGCTGGAATCTTGTATTGTGGTTGTAAAAGTTAACTTTTTTGCAGGTTTAAATGACGATTTTTAAGAATGGATACAAAGTTTAAAGAGGGAGACGGGTATTAAATAAAAATTACCATTTCTAATATTTACATTTTTTTATATCATATTATAATGTCATTTCCTCATCAAAGACATACCTAATGTTTTTTGATTCTTTCATGGACATTTGAGAAATCATTTAATCTCCTGTTACAGCCATTCAGGGTGGCCAGGTTCTTCCTCTTTCACCTTTTCTACAAAGCTCTTCTTTGGAGCTGCAGTCTTGTACCACATATAGCTCCTCCAGACTAGCGGCAGCAGCAATTGCTGAGCTTATGATACGGTCTGTTTCTCTGTCCAATGTTGTGATGTGAATGTAGGGAAGAATGGAGGCTTCTTAAAGAGACACAGGCCCATTTTCCAGTAGTAAAATTGTGAAGTAACATTTTGTTGTGTTTGATGTTCAGCATTTGATTTTGCTGTAAAATGGCACCGTGTGCATGTACATAATGCCACACCTTTATGAAAACTTACAGAAAAAAACAGTGACTTAAGAAACCAAAGAGTAAATGTGGGTCTATTTTGAAGTGGTGTGTGAGTGAAAACATCCATCATCTGCCTGCATATGCAGATCTGCAGAAAGAGTGACAGAGTGTATCTGAACACAGATTTCCTCATATGGGAGAACAGCATTTTTCTTCATTCCTACAATCCACTGGAGGACCAGACATGATGTCACTGAACGTTCTCATGAGAGGACCAAAACTGTGTGTTTGTGTGTGTAAGCAAAGAGGAAAAAAGCAGCTTCCCCTCTTCATTATGGTGGTTCACCTTGTTAAAAACATGTCCTCCAAAAGGGTGAAACTGTGCATAACATGCTGCTGGCTATGTACAACAGCGAGTTTGAGAGTTGTTGGTTTTTTTAAAATTATTGTGGACAAAACTCCAGGACAATTTAAGAGGTGGACAGACAAGGAGATGAAATGGTAGGAAATTAAATACAAGATAAGAATGAAAAAAAAATGAATATATGTTTAAGAAAAACTTTTTATAGTAGCTTTGTAACATTAAAATGTTTGAAAAAAGCTAATATGTGGGGCACAACCCCCCCCATACAAAACGTACAAGACAAATGTTAAGAGCGAGATGGAGACAAGAAAGGAAAACCAGGAGTTGGGAAAGAGCTTGTGACGTAGGGAATACTGGGAGACAAAGGAAGGATGATGAGGAAAATGAGAATGGGAGAACAGATAAAAGGGAGTTGAGGGGGAAAAAAAGGCTAAAAGGAATGAGAGAGTAAAAGAAACCAATGGAGAGAGAGAACGACAGAGAGAGAGAGAGAGGGGGGGTGGTGGAGGGAGGGAGAAAAATAACGTCCCAGATTCCCAGGCCATTTAATAGGGAGCAAAACCAAACTGAGCTTATATTGTAGTCTGGCTGAGCAAGGGGCAAAGTGACAGCATGAGTGCATGTTTTGTGTGTGTGTGAGCGATAAGGGGGGGAGAGTCAGGGTTATCTGTGAGTGCATGTTGCCACTCTGTGTCTACATGTGGGGTTTGTATGCAGACAACATATGTGGCCCAGCGCATCAAGATGTACATGTAAGGGGAAAAAAACTGTTTTCACTGAGTGGACATGCGGCTGCCTGCACGTTGATCGGACTCCATTCATTTTGTTGCAATTTTTTTTCCTTTGGAGTATTTTAAGCGACTTCTTTTTCTTTTTTTTTTTTTACTCTTTTTTTAAATTAGAGAGTTAAAAAAAACACAAAATCATTTTGTGTTTTGTTTGGAGATAAATCTTCTACTGTTAGGTTTTCATCATTTTGCCGACATACTTCCCCCTCCTCAGCTCTGCGTGGTGCTGAGTGGGCGAGGGGCCTACCTGGATTACTGGGAGCTTAGATGTTTGTGCGGCACACTAACAGGAGAAAAGAGAGACTGAAAGAGAAGATTAAGTGGCAAAAGACAGCTTGAAGATGTACCTGTACAAAGCAACGTGCCCGGAGATCCCCAACCCGAAGCAGAAGAATTCCAGGGGTCCTGGCGGAGTCGGGGTCCCGACTCAGGGCCTGGGTCAGGGGAGACTCATCAAGCAGGTGTCCATAGGGCCGGGGTCACAGTCTTATGCCCCTGTGATGCTGTGGGCCACAAACAAAGCCAACAATGTGGGGCAGCTCAAACAGCTGGAGGAATTCCTTAACTTCCATTTGCTGTCTTTACACGACACTGTGAGGAGTGAGACTGGCATGGTCTACAGGTAACCCTACCTGGCTTTTTTATTTTCTTAATTTGCAATCTGCTACCTCTGAAATCAGTGTGTAGGTTAGGAAAAGGGGTTGTGTGATATCTCCAGTCTATGTGAGAAGGAATTTAAGAGAAAAAGTAAAATGTTCACATTGGGATTGTGAAGTAAGAATTTTGAGTGTGAAGCGTTTTCAGGCTTTCAGAACATATGGAGAGAGAAAAAGATCTACAATCACTCTTGCGTTGGTTTTATGCACTTTAATGTTCTTTAATATTTACTTGAATATGCTGTTCACGATGCATTATATGTACTGTTGAGCTCACTTTAAATCTAAATCTTTCTGGTTCTTAAACAGTTTTAGAGAAAGAAAATAGATTTTGGCTGTTTTTTTTTACTGAGTTACATACATTAAAGTTGACACAAACTATAACTTTAACAAAATGCAAATAAAAATAATTAAATAATTGTCTTCCATTAAACATGAATAGAAATTTGAATATTTTGCATCAAATGCCTCTTTACCTTTCTAATTTTACATGAACTTTAACAGCTTTGTATTGTGGACACACAATAGAAGCATAACTGTAATCATGTCGGCAATAATTCGGCTCAACTCTGCATTTTAACAGCAGGATTTTACCTGATTGACTTAATAATTGACTGTAATCAGAATGTCAGCACTAGATAAGAGAATTAAATAGCCTTCCTGTTAAAGGTCTATTATTATTTTAAATGATTGCTTTGAATGTAATCCAGTTCTGTTCATACGGCGCTGGTGGAAACGACTGTTCTGTGCTTGTCGTCGTTCAGAGGGTTTGTCATGTCTGTGAGTTGACATCGTGGTTCTAGTCAGTGGTTTGAGTGAATATGACCGGGACAGTTGATCGCTGCTCAACCCTCAGGCAAGAAAGCAGCATGTAGCTGCCTTGCACACACTGAGCTGTCTTTGGTAGGATGGAAAGGAAGTTGTGCAGAACAAGGGATTTTATCTTTACGTTGTCCTTTTCATGCTTGATTTACTCTAGATCATAGCACTTAAATAACAGCAGCACAAGATTTTTTTTTTATCTTCCTGCAGAAATATTGTGTTTGCATTTACAGGGGGCTGTACTCTGTGATTTTAAGATGTGTGTGCATTAGGGTTTTATATTTGGAGAGGCTGCCGGCTTAACTTTTCCATGAATGACTGTATGCTTTGGTCATTTGAATAGTCCATTTATCCCCCAGGGCTTTCTCTCAATTCTCTGCTAAATTCTGCCAACATACTTGAACGTATTACAGTCGGTGTAATAATAACGTGACTTAAACCTATGCTATAGTTGCGCTGGCCTAAAAAAAAATACTGGCAGCTGTTTCCATGAATAAGCCAAGAAATGAAGAAGATCTTATTCTGCATCAACCTGCTTATGGGAACTGATGTTTTCCAGATTTTCCTGCAATAACTCGTGCAAATGTATGCCTAAATATATGGGATTATAGGAGCCTAATAAAATGGCTCGTAAATAATTGAGGATCAGTAGTAAAGACTCCTGTGTTGATCAGAGTCACAACAAAAAGGAACATTTATATGTAATGTCATCACTTTCTTCTCTAGCTTAACCACCAGGATGTTTTACTCCTTTTATTGCTTTTACAAATCAATCATCATCCACACAATTTGGTTTTTTTGACATATGTTAATGTATATATATATTAAATATATATGTATATATATTTAATTAAAAAACTAAACCTTTACATATCAATGAAATCCATGCACCGCTAATTCTGCACAAAAATATCCGTTCACCCAAAGCCAAGTTTATCCTCTGCATCTTTCCTACTAAGTAAAACTTTCAGCTCCGTGTTCGTCTTCCTTTAGTTATCATCTCCTGCTTCAATTAAAAATCCACTTTAGAAAACTGTTTAAGTGTAGAAATGTAGTCTTTCATGTTGACGTCTGAAGAGAGGAGAAAACAAATATATCGCTGTACTGTAGTTATTTACTGTGTGGCTAGCTCCATGGTTAGCTCCATGGTTAGCTCACTGTGTCTTACTCTGCAGTTGTGCAGTCACAATATCTGGGATCATGAGCGCCCTCTGCCATGAGGCTAGAGAACTGCCTGCCTCCCTTCGAGTCTGTTCTCTGCCTATCGCTCCTCCACACATAAAACGCGATACACACATAGTTAGTGACAAAAAACACTGTACATTATATGCATAAGCGAAATTATGGAAAATCAGTCCATATATTAAATGTTTTTTAGCCATTTTATTGCCGGTGCACAGACAGGACGAACATGCTGTCATATAATGGCAGCGGGTGCAGTTAGCGAGCGATGCCAATCTCAGGAGAGGCTGAGCTGCTGCTGCCTCTCCAGCTTCGCTTCTCAGCGTTTGAATGGGAAAATGGGAAAATGCGAAAATCCAGCGATTTTGAAGAAAAACTCATCAGAACTGGTTAAGCTAAGTAAAAATAGATACTTTATAGTACAAAACCACAGGGTGAAAATAGCAATATAAATAATTTTATATTATATATTATTTTTCCATGATGACAGGTGAGGCTCTGCCTCACCTGCCTCCCCTGACCGCATGTCACTGATATGTATATATATATAGATTTTTTTTTTTTGTTTTTGTTTTTTTTTACACAAAATGATTTCATTTCAAAGTTAAAACTAATTTCTTAGAATAAATATGTGACATAAAATGAGTGATTCCATAAATATTCACCTGCTTTAAATCAGTATTTAGTAAATACACTATCAGAATTAGGTGTGGGCTTTGAGTAGGCCACTCCAGAACTTCCACCTTGTTGTCTTTATATCTGTGTGGCTTCAGCTGGATGGTTTGAGTCGTTGTCTTGCTGGGAAATAAATGTCCTCTGAAACCGCAGTTCTCCAATACATGGAAACAAATTGTCCTCCAGGATTTACTCTTATTTACTGCCTTCATATGACCTTCTGCCTTTACAAGCTTTCTAACGGCACATTAATAAAAAACTCTCCACTCTGTTGTGATTTATGGTTTGGTGTGTTACTCTTAGGAATATCAGTAGGCACCATCTGCTCTTTCACTACTTTGTGGAGGAAAGCTATTTATTAGTCAGGCTATCTGCTCAGGTCACTAGCCTGCAGTCAGACATGCCAGCCAATTGTAATTTTAAGCAGTGACATTATTTCAATTAGAGTGATGGTGCCAGGTTAAAAAGGAGGTGTTCACTTTGTGGCAACCAGAAATATTTTCATACAAATATTTTCATACAAATATTTCCTCCTTATAATTGAGGAAACATTTTTCAACCTTCTTTCAACCGGTAGAGGGTAGTTCCCAGCAAAAGATGAGGGGTGAGCATCTTCAAACAGCTAGTCTTCAAGTTGACATGTTTTTCTGTCAAAGAGTAGAAACTGTATGAAACTGTAACTGCAACACCTACCAGTACCTACTTATGCATCACCGAAATCTCATGGTGAAAACCTTGATATGTTAAAACAACTACCTTTCAAATGTGAGGGGCTTTTTTTATGTTTTCTTGAAACCTTTTTTTATTTAAAATTTTCAGAAACAAAATAAAACAGGAGCACAAAAAGCAATCATTATCAAGGTTTGTGCAATTTTTTTATCTCATCTTTAATCAATTCAGAGACAGAACAGATGGTTCTCTTCCTAAGCGTTTCAGTTTGGAAAGTTTCGAGCAAAGAAATGCAGCATTTCTGCATGCACACACATTTACTTTATCGTTAGTGTTAAGGCTACGAGCTGTGGTGACAGTTGGCTGTTGTTCAGTTCAGAGCATTTGCATTAAACATTTCCTCCAGGCTGATGCGGCCAATGTTAACACTAATTATGTAATGATGAGGACCAGATACTGTTGCTATGTAAAGTACTTTGTGAGGCCTGTGAGGAAAGCTATTTTCCCAGAAAGCGTATACTAAAATAAAGGCTTCAGAAGATCAAAAACTTTATCTGTTTTGTCATTTGCTTTGTTCATGTGAAATGAGATGCAGCTGTTTCAGTTTCCTCTGACATTTTCTGGGATATTTCTGCTTTTTTAACTTTCAGAATACACCATAATGCTTGGTATGCTTTTTATGTGACGTTATCAAGCTGGGAGAAAAAAAAACAAAACAAAAAAAACAGGCTTTCTAGTAAAAGACAAAAAGCAGAAAGCTTGCACATCCCCTTTTAACCTAAATGCCAGTGAGCCAAAAGCACTCTTCTGATTTTTGATTACTTTCACTGAATTAAAGGGCATCAATTCAATCAGCCAAGTGGAAAAATTAATCAAAAGCTCATGATATTGTTGGATACAGAGGAAAGTGAAGGCTTGAGGGAGGAAGTGAAGTGACATGTAAGCCTCTAGGGGGCAGACAGACATATTACAGGACATATGGTTTGTGCTTGTGTGTCGCGGGATCTACGCACTCACTCTGTGAGGTGAGTATACTGGAAATTATAAAAGTGTACTGCCAAAACTTCATTTGATAGGAATGAACTAAAATTTAGTGAAACAACCCCATGTCCTAGTGTGTGAGATTCTCCGACCCTCTGGATGCTTCTCAATCCCTCTGATTAAATGAGCTAAGCCTGCTTCCAGACAGCAATTTAAAGGTGATGGAGTTAATGCCCTCGCACATAGTTGTGTCCTTACTCTGCGGCCCCTCAGTTTGCAGGCTTATTTCTTGTCTGAAATGTGCAGCGTTGTTGTGCTCACATCTATTTTTGACATCATAATGTTTATGTTTTGGTCAACAGATGAAAAAAGATTATGTTGAATAAGTATCTGTCAATGTGTAATAATAATTCTCCTTAGAATACAATAATAATAAAAAAATCTTTGGATGTATTTGCATTTTTACCTACAGATGTATAACAAACTAATTATTACTAAAGTCAACTCCAGGCCATTGTATTATGTGAGTTTCTCTGTGGACTGTAACTCCACAGTATTTACAGAAACGTTGCCTATCTTTGTTGTATTTCATGCCTAAAATATTTGAGTGAAATGCTCTGACATAAGCACAATACTACTTCACACGCTAAGGGTTGTTTGCAAAGCACAGGTCCAAAGCTGAACAGTCGGCATATGGCCCCGTTCAAATTTGCACTCACCTTTCACACACACACTGCAGACCATCTGGGGGACACTTCTGCTTACGTTTACGTCTCACTGGGGTCCAGACCTTGTTCCTGCATCCTTCGTTAGGCTTTAATAAAATGGTCATAGAGAGTAGAGAGGGTGCCGCACCTTTCTGCAGACAGGCTCCTCCATGGACAGCCATTTCCAATGTCAGTGCAGGACATTTTAGGCATTTGACTTGTAATGTTTCAATTGTTGATGGTAGGATGTTTCTATGACTGTGTTTTTGTGCTTTTATGATGTATAGCACTATAATTGACCGAATTATTGTAGGTAGTTTGTGAAGAGTCATACAAATTAAAACATGTCTGATAAACACTTCTCAAAAATATTTATGTCTCCTCTGGATGTAAAACCGGATAGTTGTATGTGGCTGCAAGTTTAATTTTGTTTGCAATTGAAGCAGAGGTGCCTCCTTGCAAACAAGATCACAAAACTACTACAATAAGAGCTGATTTTGATGCTTTGGGTGAAGTAAGGGAGACTTTACTTATACCCCCACCTGACAGTGGAGGAATAAGAAGGGACAGAAGGCAGGGACAACTGTATCAGATATTTAAGAAATCAGCAGGGACTCTAGTGCAGACTGTTTGCGTGAAGCACAATAGCTGGATCACTGCTCTGTAACCTTTACAGAAGTTAGGAAACTGTTGCTGCTGTTGTTATTTTTTTTTTTACAGTGGTTTATCTACATAGGCAAATATGTGAATTTCAAACACTTTCATTTAGTAGGCTGAGAGACAACAGGCTGAGAGAACACCTATAGTTTTTGTGTTCTCTTATTCTTACTTAAAACAAAAACAACCAAGTCATGTGAGCTCCAATGTGTTTTTACTGCAAACTAAAAGCTTGTCCTCACTACACTGTGCATATTGAAAACGTTTGTCTGCTTCTGCCTGTGTTCTTAAGTAGAAACTGACCAGGGATTCCCTTTTTTACTTTGTTTTATGGTGCCAAACAGATGGAAACACCATAAAACAAAGTCTAAGGCACTGGTTGCTTTTTTGTCAATATGGGCAACATGAAAACACCAATGAAAGAAGGATTTAATGTTAAGAAATATACTATATCAAAATAAATTTGTCCCCCATCCAGTTAAATGAAATCTGATTCTCCAGTCTCTTCTATGGCCCTGGGTCCATAAAACTAAGCTATTGAACAGAAACATTTGCGAAGATTCATCTCTAGATCAGTAGAAAGGTGTCCTATGGAGTAATAAATCAAGCCTCTTTGTCTGTAAATCAAATGTACAAGTCAGTCTTTGTCAGTTGCCAGGAGAAGAGCGATTAT
This sequence comes from Micropoecilia bifurca, assembly GCA_903067075.1. Classification (NCBI taxonomy): domain Eukaryota; kingdom Metazoa; phylum Chordata; class Actinopteri; order Cyprinodontiformes; family Poeciliidae; genus Micropoecilia; species Micropoecilia bifurca. Next base: position 18,867 of record CAEGAF010111025.1, read on the forward strand.
CTAAATGTGCTGTATCAAGTGTGAGGGTGCAGATGCCAGAGGTTTTTTTTCAATTTTCATATGAACAATTGTGGTGAGGAAGAATCTGATTGCTCTGCAGAGCCCTGACCTTAATTATGATCAGCAACAAGCAATCTTTCCCACTCTATCATGTTACATGTTTGTGGCCGCAGGTTTAATTTTGTTTGTAGTCATTTTGTAGGTGTGTGAGAGTAGTTTACAATTATTCCTTGAAGGCTGTAATGGGCGGCTCAGCACAGTTGGCATGCTTCTAGAGAACGAGTGAGCACACACCGACACACTCGCGGTCGAACGCGCAAACGTACACATGCAGATAAATGCGTCATTTGCTCATCCTTTATTCATCTTGGAAAACGAGTGAATATTTAACAGAAGAGCTGGTGTCCTTTTTGAATACTTAATTGCTCAGACGGACACAGAAACCTACATTTGCGTCGTGCACTTGTGTTTGTAAACTGGCGTCCAACTGCATATGCACATTACATACGTAGTTATGATTATTAGAGGATTTAAGCACAATTTTCTGCATTGATTAACTTGTTCTGATCACTGAGGTTGAATTGAGTACAAACTATGAACATCTTTGATGGTTTTTGGCTAAGACAAAAAATTATTTGTATTTTATTAGAGTACATAAGGAATGTAGAGAAGGGGATTGTGCTGAAAGTACTTGACGTGTACTGATGTCTTGTATAAATGCAGGTGGGTGTGTTAAACCGTGAAGGGCTTTACACAAAGGCCATTACAGCGACCAAGATCCTGTGACACCTGTGGCTTGAATGCAACAAGTGATAAATTACTCTGGACAAAGAGACAGAGAGCATCACCTTCTGGTTTGTATCTAGAAAAGTTGATAAAGTGGCTCTATGTGCAAAATATTGATGATTATATAAGTTATGTGTTTAAGTTAAGTGTTTAAGAAGGAATTTCACTTCCTCAATCGGTTTTTGCATCCTCAGGAAGTATGAATATTTTGATTAGCATTCAACAGAAGTGTTAGAAATTAGGTACATTTGTGTGATTATTCACAAAATTCCTACAAGCCCTGCTGTTCACCTAATATAAAAGCTTTTCAAAATTAATATTTTATCGATGAAAAATGTAAAAGTCAAAGTCAACAAGCTCCATAAAGGCTTATGATGTTGAAAGCATTGAAATACATGTAAAAACAAGCCTTGACCAGAACTCAACTACAGTTTTTAAAATTCAAAATATTATTCAGTAAATTTTCCATTGCAAAGAAAAAAGTTGGATTTCCCAGCTGTGTAGTGTTAATGGAACTTATTCCTAAAGTACTGAAGAACTCAAACATCTCTGGTTTATTAGACACCAATGAACTAATTCACAATTTTTCCTGGATTCCAGTCAATAAATTGGCTTTACAGCTTTAAGAAAGATGATTAAACTCTTCTTACAGTCACCTACCATTCCCAGCACATACAAATGAGTTTGGTGTTTCACGTATGTCAGCATTAGCTGACTGCGTGAATCAATAGGACATCTGATTGCCCTATTGACATGTTCATTCAGGAATAGTGCCAGGCTGCTGTCAGTGCAGATCGTTGCTTGGCTGACCAATCTCCAAAGCTTTCCCAGCTCATAAAAGGTCTTTTCTTTTCAAGTGTGAGAAATCTGAACCAGGACTCAGAAAATCGGAATATGACTACAAGTATGCAAAGCAATATTGTCAGTATGTTAGAATACATGTTAGTGAGTGTTGGTGATTAATTCAAAGTTTTTATGTTCTTGTCTTTCTACTCTGGTCTTGGCATCCCACTGCTTGGCCTTCCTCCCCTGTCTTAGTATTTGTCCATTATTGATGGGGACTGATAAAGCTTTCTTTAGGAGGTACATCTCTCCTTGAGTCTCAATGAGGTTGTATAAGGATAACAACCCCTGCAGAGCTTCATCTTACTCACCCACACATAAGGGAAGGCACCTGGCCAAGTTCAGCCTTGTGGTTATTAAGACGCTTACACACACACACACACACACACACACACACACACACACACACACACACACACACACACACACACACACACACACAATCTTGTGCTATCTATTAAGTGATGTTCAAGGTGACTTCCATTTCTGGCCAAGCTAAAAGTGCCACAGCTCCAAACGACATCTTGTAATATCTTTGGACATATGCTCTGTTTAATTATGTTTTTACAACATGTCTTTAGGAATATAGCTGCCATCAAACACTTGGTTGGGTGTGTAGAAAGCAGGACGAGTAACTGTGTGGGTGAGCATTAGAGCCCTTGGGGGGAAACAGGAGCCTCTGTGGATCAGTAAGGCACAATTATAGGAAAATGAAGAAAGCAAATGAGAGTCCTTAGAGACTGGAAAGGAGATCAAAAGAGAGAAGCAAAGAGAAACCCAGGAGGTGTGTTTGGAGTGTACTTTGTGGTGTTCTTTTTTTGTGTTGCCACAAGGGGGCGCTGTGGACCCACTGATTAGCAAGGTTTTGACTTATTTGTGTGAGGTGATGAGCGTTTTCTCATTGTAGACTGAAAATGTGAGCCTTTACTCCTGCCGCCTTGATGTCTGCTGATGAAACTGAAGCTGCACATCTTTACAGGAGTACATTACATTTTGTCTTATTTTTTCCAAAACATACCTTGATGAGCCCCAAAACCTTTGGGAAAACATTATTAAAGTATTATATACTTACCGTATACTTGCCTGTAAGAATAAATTGAACCTTATGTCATCTTTGAGAATTATTTAAATACATAATTAATCTCTTTGTGCTATTTTCACAGAACTGCATTCAGAGATTTTTCAATGTTTTCCGAGTTTTGTTACTTTTGTAATCATGTTTTGTAACATGATTTACATTTATTTTCCTCCTACCAAACCACACTTATGAAAACAATCATTGTTGTTTCTAAATAGACATGTTTGTTAAATCCCACGTCACAAGTTGCATGTGTTTTTTCAAGAAATATGTTTTTTAGGACGTGGTGCAGAAACCAGCAAAGATAAGAAAAGACAAGATTAGATTTGCTGAGCAACCTGTCTTTATATAAATATATACTTGCTGTAACATTAATTGCACATTTGAGACTTGAATAAAGCCGAATTGTACTGAACCTTATAGTTTTCAAAATAAAACAAAATTTCAAGCCCAAAACTATTCAAACTCCTCCTAGCTTTAAATCTAAATTTACCAGAAATATTAATTATTAGTGGTGTAACTCTAAGTACAGTTTTAATGTTAACAATAATTCAACTCACTTTCATTTTAGTGATTATTAAAGCCACATTAAAGTCCCTATTAGAGTAGTTAAGTGGTGTGTTGGGATTTGAGAGCTCTCCTCATTACTGTTTCTCCTTTCCATTATCTTTAAGTAGATTCATACTAAAGCTTCATGATTTAAGTGCTAAAGCTATTAATTATTTCCTACAAAGTGTGTTGAGAAATTAATTTTAACTGCAGGGTGATTATTTCAAAAAGTTGTGTCACAAAAAGGTATGCTGCAGAAAATGCATCTGCATTTTGAGTGCTAAACATGTCTTTATTATTTGCTCACTACGTAAAAATTTGAGATGTAGCATATCCTTAAATAATCATCAAAAACTGCAGATCAAACTAATTGTGTTTAGAAGACACAATGTGAAGCATTTTTGACAGTTTTTGACAAAATTAAAGTAATCTCAGCAAACAAAGGCATTGTCGCGCACACAAACATTGAGATGGCATTATTTCAAGTCTTCATGCAAAACAGTCCATGTTAAATCAGAGCAAGAATAAAGTCAGAGCAAGAATAAAACTGAATAAGCTGCATAAAGAATATGTTAGATTTTAATAAACAACCGTAGTTCATCTTCTTCTTCTTTGTCCTTTTCCTTATCTTCTATAGGCTTTTTTGATCTATCTGCTTCTGCAAGTCGTCTGCATTGTTATTTAAGCAATATACAACTACTCAACCATTCAGGAGTTATGTTTTATTCATTGGTTTATATATTGCAATTGGGCCAGTAAAAAAGACAATTTCAGGTTCAGTTTTAGAGCATTTTTAAATGTTTGGAGTCCACTTAAAGGGACTGTACTTCATGTTTTTTAGGATGTCTCAAATATATTTGCTTGGTGTTTTTCTTTACCAATTTTCCATAGATGCTAGAATTACAAGTTTTTCTTTATTTAATCTCAGTCAGATTGGATGGAGATCATCTTTGACGAACCATTTAAAGCCACAGAGTTCCAATTGGGTTTAGTTCTGCACTTTAACTGGGTCGTCACATTAATATAGTTTGATCTAGACTATTCCCTATTTACTTCTGGATGTATGTTTAGGGTTATTGTTGTCCAGTGACTTTTTTTTCCTATTGATCTTCTTCTAGCTTTACCCATTTTTCTATTAACTCTCATCCGTTTTGCTATCTTTGCTGCAGAAATGCTTCCTCAAAGGATGATGCTGCCACCACCATCATCTTTTAGTGTTTCCATCATGCATAACATTTAGGATGTACACCAAAAAGGGGGAATTTTGGTTCATATTATTAAAGAACCATGTTTCACATGTTTGCAGGGTGAAAGTAGTTGGTTACTCTGGGTTTTATTTTGAGTTTTTTGAGTGAAGAAAGCTGAATACATACACACCACACCTTCTGATTTGTAAAAACAAACAAAACTAAACACAAATGAACTTGCAATTATTTTCCTTTCATTTCACAGCCGTGCAAATTGTTTGCACGGCTATGAAATGAAATTGTTTGCACGGCTGTCACATAAAATCCCAACAATAAATAAACTATTGTTCAAGAAACGTAAATACATTTACAAAGCCTTGCATGTTTCTTGACTTAAATGTATTTGGGGTAGTCTTGATTTCAGAGTTAAGCATTTAGTAAAACTGCATTGCAGATGAAGCAGCTGTAGAGAAGGGTAAACACAGTGAGTATTTAAATTGTGAAGATCACAAAGAAAATGTAAAAGGAGATTATGGCAGAGCCAGGTTTTACCTCTCACAGTGCCAGTGCAGGATTAAAGATGCTGCCTTCTTCCAGTAAGATTTTCCTTTTTCATTTGCTCAGCTTTACAAAAACTTATTTCCAACAATGCAAAAAAGAAAAAGAAAGTCAGAAATGATTGTTTCTTTTTATTAAATACATTGTTACTGCCCCCTGAAATACCCACTGAAAGTATTATTTTCAAAGCTATAATTACCACTGATTTTAGAAAAATATATACTTAACAATTTCTAATTCTCTCTAGCAACCAGTGCTTTTACCCTGGTTACCAAAAACCTTCATCTCCACAGTAACCGCTGTGCATCCTTTATTTCTACAGATGCTGCCTGGTTGCATTCTGGCACCTTTATTCTTTCCCCGAGTTTTTTTTTATTGCTGCTTTTTCCCACACACATAACGCCTCCATACTGTTTCCATAGCAATGCTATTATCGAGATGACGACTTTCTCTCGTTGTTACCACTCTTGACTATCAAGTGTCCGTATCTGGAGACTCTCTGGCAGCGAGGAATGCAGGTCTCTGCCACAAACAGTTAATCGTGTTGTCGGTGTAGGCGTTTGGGCCAATGGGGCGCAAGGTGGAGAGCAACTTGTGTCATCCGTCATGGTGCAGCGGAAAACTTTACACAGAACTTCAGTCTCTCACTTGCTGTGACAAGAATTACATCTATTACATCTAAATTGCAGTCTGCAAACTTGTTTGGTTTGAAAACCTGCCCATACAGAGCAAGCAGAGAGCACTCATTTCCTTTTTCACTGCTTTCTCTGAGCATATTTACAACCGTGACCCTGAATGGAAACAGCTCTGATCTGAGATGAAGTGAGAGGAAGTGTTAATAAACACTTGCACACACGGAGGCACAGGGAAACATTTTTCCATTAGTACACACCACACAGCTGAAGCTCTCCTGCAGATGTATGTGTACACAACAACAATCCATTTGTCTTCTGCTGATGTGCGTAATTTTCATTCAGGCACCTCATGTGGCACTACACACCAATATTACCATGGTGACCAACTTGGAAACTGAGACATTAGAACAATTAATGCTTGTGTGCCACACATTATTGAACATGTTGCTCAGCTAATACTGATGTGGTACATAGACTAGTTGCATTACTTATGCATTCTAGGTAAATGCAACTACTTTCTATCTTGTTTCCTTGTTTTACTGAGTTCTTCACTAAACAGAGCTTCCTGATCCCTGTTGCTTTGTACTTTTTGTGATTTTATGTATGAGCCACCAGTCAGTGACCCATGCAGCTACAATTTGTACAGGCCAAGTTTGAAAAATCATGACCCACTTAATGTGGATGGTTTGCAAAGATGCGTCATAGGTCTTGCATATTATTGTAACCTAATGGATCTGGCTTTTGTGTGTGTGTGTGTGTGTGTGTGTGCGTGCGTGCGCGTGCGTGTGTGTGTGTTTGTGTGTTTTTAAACAATGTTGTTTACACTGAAAGAGACACGTGTTGGCTGTGGTAGCTTCCTGTCTGTAACCTGCCCTGCATGCTGTTCCCATAAAGCTGCTGAGGTGGCGACAGCTGAAACTTTAGCCGGTGCATTCAGGGTGCTATGTTTATCAGGCAAGACGCTCACAAATAACTAGAAGTACATTGAAATATCTAATGAACTGAAGTCTTAACAAGCCATATTAACAGCATTGCGCTTTAGCAGACTTCTCTGCATGAAAACATCAACACAATATTTAACTAAATATTTTCTTTTTTTTAGAATGGTTAAAATCATAAAAATTATTCTTATTTGCTAATTATTAAAAATAATGAGGGACAGATTTTTAGAGATTGCATAAAGATATCTTCATATTCAGAAGTTTACACAATTAAATGTGAAGCAGTTTTAAGTTGATAGTTTTGTTTTGTGGGCATTTTACAAAGCTGTGTACCATCGAGGCCTTTTCATACAAATATACAATCATTAGAATACATGTATAGATGAGGCCCTAAACATGTCAGGTTGAAAGTAGCTTTGAAAATAACCTTTTAATAAAGTACTAAATATGCTTTTCATTAAGCCCACATTTCTGTATTAAATGTTCTTTTATGGCCTGATGTATTATTTTATTTGTAAACATCATGTTTTCATGGCCTGTAAGTGAGAAAATCATCACAATTAAAGGAAATTATGGCTTTCACACATCCATAGAGAACATCTATATAATGTGCTGCTACATAGTGATAAAGATTTCTTTCAGTAACATTTTAATTCATTGAATGGGTCTGTATCCTGAAGGTGACATGTTGCTGATCTCAAGGCCAAGACATATCACTACAATATGCTTCCAGCTGTAGTATCACAGGCCTGTGGTTTGCCCCAGTGCAGTGAAACTCATGCTTTAATGTCACAAAGGATCGTGTTGTAAATACCCCGGAGTAATGAGTGACATTCAGCTGGTTTCTTGGACATATTTCCCAGAATCCCCCTCTAATCTTATAAGATAGCATGAAAGATAAAACCCTCATGACTGGTGACAACTATGCTCCTTCAAAAAAATATTTTTTGTGACACAGTGCTTGTTAAAGTTTTCTTTTTTAGCCAAAATGTAAATAAGGTTATGTAATTAAAATTATTCATGTATAATAACATGACCTACAGCATACACAACATAAAAGAAAACGTAACTTGGACAAGAGTAGACACTGGTTACTGGGTACCTTGTGCTGTAAGGTGGGACTTTAATGTCTCAGACTTGTTTTTGCAGCAGATGTAGGACATGGCTTTTAGCTTCAAACCCTCCAGGAGCCATTTTTGCAATATTATAAAGTGCGCCATCATACTAAAAGAATACACTTAGTACACCAATAAGGCATAGCATTATGTCTAAGATCTGTGTCATTTTGTTTCCTGCTTGCAGCAACTCGGCTTTAAGAGCAGGTATTTTATTGCTGCAGGACAATGGGTGAAATACCCATTACATGTCCATAGTTTTATTCTGGAGCCTTGAATTCTGTCATTTTTAAAATATACTCAATATGTGATATTAGATTTATAGCAACAGCAAAGCAAATGCAGTTTTGTTTTGACAGTGCAAAAAAAAAAAAAATCTAGTATTTTACCCGTAGTGTTTTTTTGGCAGCAGCGTTTACAGAGGTGTTATTGCCTCATGCTGCGTTCTGCACTGAGAACAAGATCTGTCACAGGGTGGAAAATGAAATGCTGTTTTTATGGCTTTCTGGTCGGGTTTTGCTTCCCATTCTTGTACATTTTTTCCCCTTTAATCTTTGGCCTGTTTCACGCCTGGAGAAGCTCCAGAACATTTAATGGCAACAGGACTTTGTGTAATAAATGGATGTTTGTGTGTGCGTGGCCTTGTGTCTTGTGTCTGATGTATTTTTCCAACAAATACTTTGTTAGAATGTCTGACTGCTACTTATGAGGCCCAACTTGCGGGTCCTATAACAAAAGGTGCTGTTTGCAGGTTATGGGTTAGGTTTAGGACTAAGGTGTGAAGTGAGTTAGGGTCAGGATTAGGAATATACTGGCAATGGTTAGAACGAAGACAAAGATATAGTGTGTGTGAATGTTTATGTCACTGTAATTTCTCAGATTTCAGCTTGAATTTAAAGTCATTTCTGCCCAGTTATGACTATTTTTCCACATGGCTTTACATTGCAGATCAGATGGATTTTGCTCATTGTTAGTCTCTTGTTTTCATTCTGTATCTTCTCCTCTTTGTTGACGTTTCCAAGTTTGTGTCTAGAGTTTTCAGGTTTTCCTTCAAAATGATTTTGCTGTGAATTTAAGTCTGTGCTGTTTTGAAGTTTCACCTACTAAGCAGGAAGCTCTCACAAGCAGAAATTTTGGATGGCAATCAGAAGCTAATTTGTTTCTGATTAATACATATGGATCTTCTTTTCACCTCAGGCATAAACATTTTAATGCTGCAAACCATTATTTCCAGTTCGGTATAGTTTATTTTTTCTCCCCCATTGTTTTTCTATTGCTTGTTTTGTGTCCCACTTCCTCTGATATAACAACAAACTGGATATTTTTCCAAAAAAGAGTCAACCTCTGCATTATCTTATTTTAAACTATGGTACAGCGTTTCACTGTTGGGCTTTATTTATAGTACATAGAGAAAATAATCCTAGGGGAGCATATAGGAGATCTTTAGGACTTTCTTTCTTTATTTGGTGAAAAAATGTTTTGGTGTTTCTTATTTATCCTTAAAGTACTTCATCGTTTTGTTTTTTTTTTCTAAAAAAATAAAACTACAAAACAAAAAGTTGTTTTTTTTTTAGAAAAAAAAACAACTTTATTTGCATACTGCTTAAGAACAACCTTTAGGAAGCAAACTAGTTTGCTCCAATGTTAGCTGTCCCCTGCAGAAGCTCAGTGCTTCAGCCCATGATTCTGGGAACAACTCTGTCCTTTAAGTGGGAGGAAAGACGACTCTGATGCTGTCCTTTTAACTTACATCATTACTCAGAGCACAACTGTAAACAAAGGCCAAATAAATACTGTGCGGTACAGACTAGACAGCTCATGACGCCTCACATTTAACTTTTCCTTCAGCAGCAACAACAAAGAGGTTCAAATCCTACTGTGAAGAAAAAGAATCACAAACAGGAATAAGAACTGACACCATAAAACAGTAACAACCTGTTGAAAAAAAAGCAATTTGTTTTCCTTTTTGTAAACAAAAATGCTCCAGTTCACATATGAGCCATCGCTGATTCATGATTTGTTGAGGTTTTGTTAAATGTACACAGTGTTTTGTCACATAAAAATGTTTTAGGTCATCAAATAAATACTACAGAACATTACAGAAAGAAAAACAGAGTAAATACAAAGTACTGTTTTCAAATTTGTATTTACTCTGTTTTTCTTTGTAAAAAGAAAAACAAATGAAGGTTAGTGGTTAGTTTAACAACTATGTTGGCTTGGATAGCCTTTTAATCAGTTAAATAA
>CAEGAF010111027.1:0-69989 GCA_903067075.1 Micropoecilia bifurca
CACACACACACACACACACACACACACACACACACACACACACACACACACACACACACACACACACACACACACCCACACACACACACACACCCACACACACACACACACACACACTATCTGCTTTTTTTTTTTCTTATTTTACACCCCTGAAACTGAACAGGTGTTTATCGGCTCACTCTCAAGGTCCAATGGTCATCAGTCGTCCTCAATGCTTTTTTACGGATGCCTCCAAAATGTTTACGTATTACCCCTGCTGAAAATATATAGATTTTTCAGACTTTTGAACAACTTAGTCAAAGAATCTATTTATATGTGCGATTTGAGCGAACAATCAAAGATAATCAGCAAACGTTGATACGCCGACAGTTTCTCTTCATGAGGGACCCAAATATTGAGTTTGAATGTGGTTGAACGCAAGTTTCACGTTGAGGTGTGGCTAAAGATGTTTCCAGGCTGGTTTTATTGTTTTGAATTGAACATCTGAAGGCCACGGGACATGAACACGCGTTCACCAAGTGTCACGCCTAGCTTTTCGGAACAATGTTGTTATGGATAAATAATTCTGTGTTTTTCCTCCATCTCTTTTGGCTGCTTTATGCTCACACACTCACGTGCATGCACACACACATATGTAAGGGTGAGAAAATTGCATCACAGGGGAACGCTCTCTTTAGGGCGTAGCTTATCTAGGAGCTAAAAGGAATCAAAAGCTATTGTCCAGGGCCATTCTGTGTCGTCCCTTAAGGACGCATAGCAGTGGACTGGTGCTGTAACTGTAAACTATTTCTCTGTTGATCCTAAACAATGTTATCACTTATTTGGCTTTAATAAATTGGACTGATGATTTGAACTCTGCTTTCTTGGTCATTTGAGACGATCTCTCCCAAAAAAAAGAACGCAAGGCGACAACATCAACATCTAACTGGAATAATCTCAATGGTTAACAAGCAGCCAAGCAGAGACAAAACTTCACAGTTCTCCAGTTCATCTCAAAGTTTCTGTGTTTGTTGGACCTCATTAATAACCCACAGTGAGGACCTCTGGGTCAGCGCTGACGAATCCTCTGAATACTTTAAGTTGACCCAGCTGATAATATTAAAGATAAATCTTAACCTACAGTTGGGACCGAGCTGTCAATCTGGTAGGAGGGAGAAGATTTATAAAGGGGCAAACCCGTTTGTTTAAAGGTCAACAATAAAGATCTAAAAATAAGCCAACAATAAACCAGAGCTGTGGTTTTTCCAGGCCAAGTTTCAGGGAGGAAGATTTTTTTTTTCTTGTTTTTCTTTTTCTTTTAGAAATCTCCAGAGCATTTTTGAAGTCACGAATGTAATGTGGTTAAAAAAAAAAAAATCAAACAACTTACCGTTCCTAGAAATGTCTGATAATTATCATTCCTGCTCAGGACAAGAGATTCTGGGAAACCAACAACTGAATAAAAAGGTAAAAGATAAAACAGAATAACAAAGAGTAGATATGGTTTCTAGCTGACCAGGAGGAACAGAAGGAGGAACAGCTCATCCTGCTCTCTCTTGTCCTTACTGATAACTTTGCCTGTGAATTATTTTTAAAGTCAGAATTTTTATAGTTATATTTACATTATCGACATCATAATTGGATTACTTAAACCTAAGGACTGGGAGATTTTCTCACTTTTATTTTTACTTTACTTTTCTTCACCTCCAAGTTGAACTAGGGCAAAATGCCCCCGTCCGACCCCAAGGACATTAGCATTATTCTACAACGACTTGAGTTTTTAGAAACGAAGATTCAACAGCTGGAGGTGAACTTTGAGATCAACGCTACCTGTGGATATGAAACAACTCTTCCTCAAATCAGCAGAGAGGTCGTTCACCCCGCACCAAGCAGCTCACCCTGGATCGCTCAGGGCACCAGGCCGAAACAAAAGTCTCACACTGCAGATCCCACGAGACGACTAACGGGGAGAACCTCTCACCTGGACGAATCAGCGTGGCTCTGAGCCGAAACCCACCTTCAACTTCAACACCTGCTCCACCAAAGAATAGCAAACAAGCAGCTGGAACCAAATCGGCTCCACTGACCCCGGTCACAAGGACAAACCGACAAGCCCAAGCCTCAAAACATTCTGACTCTGTAGGAATCCCACTAAAAAACTGATTTTCTGCACTCCAGCCTGACCCTCTGAGTGAAAACCCACCTTCAAACATCAACAATGAGGCTAGACCAACACATCCACCCCCCAAAACTCCGAAGGACAAAGTGACCACCAGGAAAACGAAAGGTATGCCAAGAGTGCTTATTGTTGGAGACGAGGCAGTAAATGGAATCGGTCATGTTTTCAATCCCAAGAAAACAAGAGAGGTTTCTTTTCTTGGTGACACTGTATCTGATTTGACTCGCAAAGTGCTCTCTCTAACCACTGATCAACCAAATACTGAGACTTTAGTTGTGCATGTTGGAGCCAACGATCGGGCAAAGCAAAAATCGGAGATTCTGAAAAAGGACTTTAATATTCTTCTGGACACTATGGGAAAATTAAAAATGAAGTTATTTCTTAGTGGTCCAATTCTATCACCTCAATAGGGAAACGAAAAACATTCCAGGCTGGATATGATAAACAAATGGCTGATTAAAACCTGCTCTGCCAGCTCAGTGACCTTCATCAATAAACTCTGAATTTATTGGCGGCGCTTTCACCTCTTTGGAAGAGGCAGACGCAATCTTAACAAACATGGAATAAGGCTGTTCAATGCAAACATTTTTTATTTTATCAACAAGAACAACAATGTGATCATCGTTTCAGAAGAACAGGCTCAAGGATGTCTGACCAGGATGGAACCCTCTGCTTATCAGAAGCAAAGTGTCCCAAAACAAACTGATAAAACATCGACTGAGAACAAAGTGACTGGTTCCCCTCCTCATTCTTCCCTCCCTCTCTGCTCCTACACTCATTCACTGCATTCACAAGATACCTACAAAGAAATGTCCCAAAACAAACTGAATACCATAAAATTTATTTAAGTTTACCATAAATTGTAGTAAAATCTCATTGGGTAATTTCATGTCTTTTGAGTATCTTGGAATTAAAATAAAAGGCCACAAACAAACTTTGACACTAACTTCATCCAAAACTCCAACATATGTGGAAAATTACTTTACGGACTTGTATAAACTTCTATCTCTCATATGCATTGATTATGATTGTTTAATAATTGTCTGTGATTTCAACATTCATGTTGACAACCCCCAAGACCGAGGGGCTAAAAAGCTCTGTAATATATTAGAGAGTTTTGGTCTAACACAACATGTCAAACAAGCAACACACACTCATGGACACACACTGTACCTGGTTATCAGTAAGGGTGTGAATATTTCCAATGTCTCTGTAACTGATGTCGCCCTGTCGGATCACTTTGTTGTTATCTTTGAAAGTTCTTTATCTGTTAACCAACTTGGAGAAAATGCTACTATCACAAAATGTACTTTCACAGAAAACACAGCAGGAACATTTAATCAAATCTACTCTCCTTCCTCACTCTTAAGCTGTAATGACGTAGATAAGTTGGTAGATTATTTTAATTCTAAAGTTTCAGATGTCATTGATTACATTGCCCCCATTAAAGTGAAAGTTGTGACTGGTAGGAAGAAATCTCCATGGAGAAATGCACAAACAATTCAATCCGCAAGACAACTCTGCCGTAGGGTCGAACAGAAATGGCGTAAAGCTCAACTGCACATCTATTATCACATCTACAAAGAAAGACTACGTAACTATCACACAACACTAAGATATGCAAGAGAGGCTTTCTTTGCAGATGTCATAAACAAAACCATTAACAATGCTCAAGCTTTATTTGCTACTGTTGACAGGCTCACAAACCCTCCTATGACGTTGCCACCTGAACTTCAATCTAATGCCGCCTGCAACAAGTTTTCCAGTTTCATTTCAGAGAAAATTCAAAAGATCAGAAGATTAATCTGCACATCCACTCCAAAGTCAGTACCAATGCTGTGCCCAAACAAAACAAATGCAAGAAAAATGACCCAATTTCAACTACTTAATTATAAAACCCTAGAAGAAATTATAAGTCAATTAAGCTCCAGTTCCTGCTGTCTGGATGTCCTACCCACACATTCCTTTAAGAAAGTCCTGCCTGTCGTTGCTAATAATCTGATCCAAATAATAAACTTATCGCTCTCTTCTGGTGTTTTCCCCCAGGGCTTTCAAAACAGCTGTTGTCAAATCACTGATAAAAAAAGAACAATCTGGACAAATCACTACTGCAGAATTACAGGTCGACCTCTGACCTCCCATTCATCAGCAAAATTATTGGAGGAGCAGTTTTTAAACAATTAAATAACTTCCTAACAATAATGAATCACTTTGACTCCTTCCAGTCAGGTTTTTGTGCTCACCACAGCACGAAAACGGCCCTTGTAAAAGTGTTCAATGATATCCATATTAATACAGACTGTGGGAGAAAAACAGTGCTGGTTGTGTTGGGCCTCAGTTATTTATATGCTCCCTCTGGCTCAGGCTAAACAGGATATAAGATTAGCTACCATAACTACGCGGATGATACACATCTCTACATCACGATGTCACCATGTGACTCTGATCCCATTCAATCACTGAATAGATGCTTAGAACAGATCAATGTGTGGATGTGTCAAAACTTCCTCCAACTGAACAGAAACAAAATTGAAGTTATTATCTTTGGACCTACAGAGGAGCGAACTAGAATCAATGTACAGCTTCAGTTATTACAACTGAAAACCAGCGATCAGCCTGAAACCTGGGAGTAGTGATGGACTCTGATCTGAACCTTCAGAGCCTCATTAAGACAGTCGCAAAGTCGGCCTTCTACCACCTGAAGAACATCTCCAGGATTAGAGGATTGATGTCTCAGCACAATCTAGAGAAGCTCATCCATGCGTTTATCTTTAGCCGCATTTAGCCTTTAGCCGCTGTGAAGACTGCAACGTCTTCACAGGTCTGACTAATAAATCAATCTAACAATCAAGCTGCTCGCGTTCTCACTAAAACCAGGAAAATAGAGACATAACACCAGTTTTAAAGTCCCTACACTGGCTCCCTGTAGCTCAGAGAATAGACTTTAAAATACTGTTGTTAGTTTATAAATCACTGAACGGTTTAGCACCACAACACATTAAAGATCTGTTATCGCTGTACTGATTGATTGATTGATTGATTGATTGATTGATTGATTGATTGATTGATTGATTGATTGATTGATTGATTGATTGATTGATATTACCACATAGAGAGCCAGGAACATGCAGGTTTCTAAACTTACTTTACCTCGGTCATCTCTTGCTGCGAATGTTTTACAAACTCAAACGTCTTTCCACATCTTCTGAACCGAATCCTCCCAAAACTATTGCTTATGAGTGTTTCTGTAACAGATTAGTGTGGCTCTACTTTTATAAGATCAGAACTGACCCAGCAGGACAGGAAGTGCATTGACCTCCAGAAATGTGTAGGAAATATTTTGTGAACTGTTTTTATTTTACATATTAAAAGTTAGTGGTGAAATTCTTTAAGAACAACTAAATTAAATGCATATAATATTCTCTACAGTAACAGCCTAAATATGGATTTTCATAGTGTTTGTTTCACAAAATAAAATATTTACATTTAAAGTAAAACAAAATAACTCCAAATTATTAGAAATAATAGAATAGAAGCAACATATCCTTATCTATAAAATTTAAATGCTCAACTTTAAGCTAAGTCCACAAGTGTGTTTCTGTTTTAGAAAGATTTGTACTCTGAGGTATTCATGACCTCTACTGTAATTCCCTCCTGTTTCCAGTCACACAATAAAATCATATCAAACAGTATTTTTCTTTATGCTACCAAATTCAATGGGAAGATATTAATATTTTCAGTGGTGTGGAAAAGTGTTTCCAGATTTCCCATCATTTTGCATGTTTGTCACTCTTCAGTGTTTCACAACATCAACTCAATTTCAATATTTAAGAGAACACAAGTAAGCATAAAACAGTTTTTAAATTAAAATGTGTGTTATTAAAGAAGAAAGCAATCTTACAATAAAATTTACATGGCTCTGTATAACTGTAAAAGTGTTCCTTACTGTTGGAACTATGTTTAAAATTGACAGGATGTCCAAGATTCATTTATAAAATGGACTTCAAGAGTTTTCTGGACTTGCATTATAGATACTTTCTGGGTTTTTTTGTTTGCCTGATGTTTTATCTTTTGATCACATTTGTGCTTTAAACATCTTTACTGCCATTAAATTTATTTTAAAGATAAGTATTTTCCAAAATCTTAACTGAAAGTTGAATGTAAATGTGTGAATTATAGTCTACAAATTAAATTGTAAAATTGCAAAAACCTGAACATTGATGTAACCATTTATCCTTTTGCTTCCTTTTTCTAATCAGGCATTACTTAATGTTGGTCTATCGCAAGAAAACCAAATTAATAATACGCTCAGGTAGAAGTATGACAAAAGGTGAAAAAGATGATGCTTTAGCAAAACGCTGCATCATGTTTCAGAGTACAAACCCAAAACTTTGGCTTTGGATTTGTACATCTAGTGATACAATGGACAACAATAGAGGTATAAATGATAGGGGATTACTTATAGTTCTGCATCCTGATCAATATATCAAATTTAGAAATTTATATCCTTGTTGATGCCAAACAAATAAAACAACCTCACCCATGTCACCGACACCTGAGGTGATCTAAAACATGGGTCCTGCTCCACCATAAACGGCCCATTTTACGACCAGACTGTTTGCGCAGCGCATTTTACAGCTTCTCCGACTGCATGACTGGCTGCGGAGGGTTTATAAGTTTAAAAGCAGATTTCACTGTCACTTTACCTTTGAAAAATAAAACTTTATGTGACTGGTGAAGAGATACCTGGAAAGGTTGTAAGTTTCTCATTAGCTTTCCAGGAACAGACATAGGATGAACATGTGAGGATGAGGAGCATCATGGAAGAGTGAACAGATAAATGTTTAAACAGACTCTCTTCTGAACTGCTTAATAATTACAACAATAATTAAAAACGACATTATAAGTCAAAAGTTTGGGATGTGGCAGATAATGTGTCATGTCAAGCAGTTCGTTGTAGTGGGAGGATTCAAAGGTCTGCACTGTGTTCACCTTTATTTAAGGCAGCAATTAAAAAAAATGATTCTACACTTTCTCCACCAATAAGATTTGAGCAGCATTCAAAACAAACTAATAATTGATAGGCTGTTGCCAGGCAACTGTCAGATCTAACCAACCGCTCCCACAAACTATGGATTTGAGCTGTTGAACACTTTCCAGACACACCTGTTTACGCTGTCCTTGACCCTGACTGGAGATAAATATTTGATTTACCACTAAACAATATCAAATTATGGAAACAAATCTTCTAGAAAGTCTTAATCTTAAGTATTTAAGTAGGCTGACCTATAATCTGATCTACATGGTGAACAAAGCAGCTGGTTTCACATGAGAAGAGCTCGATAAATAAAGGTTCTTCCATGGGAACCATAAATAACCCTGAGATCTGGATCTGCTAACTATTAAAAATACATTTTAGTTCAGTCATTAAAAGCTTTTTCTCATCGGTATTTCTAATAGAGTGGTTACTCTTCTGAAAAAACATAAATCTGGAAGCTTCTCTACTGATAAGAACTGCATCTCCACAGGTTATATCACATCTCTGAGGCAAGAGAAAGCCATCTGGTTGATATTCACTTTGGAAGAGTACAAGAAGTCAAGGCCACTTCTTGATGAAGAATCAGGTTACTTTAGTCAAATCTTTCAAACTTATGTGTCGTGTTTACATTAGCTGTTAGCAGAAATTTGTATTTAAGAGAAACTGCTTGAAAATGTCTTCCACTGAAATAAATTAACATTTTCATAATATTTAAATGTATTGAGTGGGTCTGTAAATGTGAGATGTTCTGGGCAAAAAATATGCTGTTTACTTTTGTCTGTTTTGTAGAAAAAGGTCAGAGATGTCTTGAATGGCTTCTGCTTGATTTTCACTCATTACGTTTTTCTCATACACAATGAGAGAAGCATTTTCAAATCTTTTTCTTTTTCAAATCTTCTTAAAGATTTGATTTTTCAAATCCCAATCAAAACTCTTCGAAATGGGGAAGACAGGAAAGACAGAGGTTTGCTGATCTGGATCAGGAAATGGACTGAAATAACTATTTTCTACTGTCATACTGTCAAGTCTGAAACATCTGGGACAGACCCAAAAAAGCTTGGATGAAGGACATTAATAGGATTTTTGAATTTTAAAACAGTAGCAAAATGTGGCCTCTTGGCCGCCATAAGAATGTATTTTTAAAGGATTTTTATGCTTCCTTACCGAGGTATTGCGGCTGACTCTGTTTGAAAAATGCTTGTGAAAACTAATGTGGGAAAATACAATTGTAGCTGAGTTAGGTAAATAGGAGGAGTTGTTATTTATGAGTGGCTCAAAGCAAAGCGGATACCTGAACTTTGCGTAAGGACACCTGCCTGGGGGTTTTATCCTTTGTTCAGTTTTCAAGAGCAGAAAATTTTCCAGTTATCTGAACCTGCTGCTATTCATTAATTACTCCGAAATTTCAATCATTAGATTCATAATGAGGCTAAAGTCCGTCATAACTCCAGCCTAATTGACGTCTTTTATTGGCCTAATTAAAAATGGAGGCGGACGCAGCTGGAAGCATTTAACGGCCTCACTCAGACGGGTTTGGATAGAAACACGCTGCCTGGGATCTTGGAGTTTCTGTCAGACTCAGACTCCAGAAAGATTCAAGTTGCCGGCTTGATTTTACAGCAGGAAGGCTTACAGAGGCCATCAGCTGTATGTGCCGTTATCAACTTCGGTAGGGGTAACTCATTAACCCGTCTGACGACATCGAAACTCACCAGACCTGTCAGGGAAAAAATGATCAGCTTACCGGGAAAAGACGTCGCTAGCAGGGAGAAACAGGAAAATACGAGAGGAACCCAGGAAAACCGAGACTTGAAAACACATTTTACCCCCAATGGTTTATCAGAGCAGTGCTAATTCAGAGCCGCTTCGGTGAGTTTGAGTTACCGGTCCAACGTTCATCGAGTGCTGCAGGATATTAATGTGTAATCAACACGTAGAAATGCAATTGGGAACAATGTGCATGCCCCCATCACGCTGTAATTAAGGTTATTGTGTAATCCAGTACAACAGCACTTTATTGTTTGACACTGAGCATGTTGACCCGCACCAACACAATGGAGCAGCACATTTGGATTTCAGTCGATTTCATGCCCAGTTAATGTGTAATATTCTTTTATGCAACTTTTTGAAATCAAGGTTTGCAGCAGATCCTGCTTTCTAAGGTAACTGTCCAGCAAGTTGGCGGAGAAACACTGAGGTGCCACACAATAAAAATAAAAAATTAAGCTAAATATATTGAATTTATTTAATGCAGTATTGTCTGATGAATTTGGTTCTGCAGCTCAGCCTTCATATCTTCATTAAACCTCATGAGCTGTTTAGAAAACATTTTTATTTAAATTTTCAGTAGCTTTTCTGATCTATCACATTTGTGGTGCAATAATGTGTCAATAACTGTAGAGGACGCTGTATAAATTAAGTGCATCTAGAGATATTGCTCTCTAGATGCACTTATTGCTCTCTAGATGCAGAGGCTGTTTTATGAAGTTGTAAAATATCAAAAAGTAAGAAACTTTTGTTTATTGTGAATTATGACCTGAGCAGCATAAACATCTCCTCTCACTGACTGATGGAAAAAAACAAAACAAAAAACATTTTAAAGAAGTTCTGACACCATAATGTTTCCATAAACCTTGAGTCTGGTTAGCAGTCACTGCCTAAAGAATACTTAAATTATTTAAAGGAATATTTACTATGTTTTGGTTAATGCAACCAGTCTGCAGGTAAAATGTAGCAAATTTAGCAAAAACTACTGATAATTTATTTTAAAAATATGACCATCACTTTCACCAATCTTTTATGTTCCCCAAGTCTTAGAAATTAATTTCTCAGTCTTTATGATTTGCAGTAAAAAAAACAAAAAAACAGTGACATAAATATTCTTGCAGTCATTTTATTTACCAAGATGTAAAATAATTAAATAGAGTAAATGTCAGGAAAACTTTTAACATGAGTAAATATGTTAATTCTAATAGTTCTTACTCTGAATAAACAAAAACAAAGCATGTCTGAATTAAATGTTCACTGCTTTCAGCAGACATTAAGCCACTCTCTCTTCATGTTGCCTCCTATTGTTCATGGAGCATCAGTAGCACTTTCCTTTATCCATAAACAATGAAACAACCCTTTACACTCTTAGACATACAAAAAACAAATGGCAACTTATTCAATTGAAGTTAAATGAGTAGCTAGAGACTGACATGCTTTAATATGTGAACAGAAGAAAATGTGATTTTCAACCCTGTTAAAGTATGAAACTCCCCCCCAACCATCATTTTCTGTAAATGTGTCACAGCACAAATTCAACTTCACACAAACCTCTTTTTAGCACTTGGTTATTTGTTGTTGTTGTTTTTTTTAATGGAGGTCAGCGTATAAGTCCAGAACACATTTCTTATCCAGGTTAGGATCTCGCTGCTCCCTTTGACACCGCCAAGCCGATCAGACCCGCCAGGCCCGCCACACCCAGTCCGATTCCCCCGACAATCGCCATGCCGACCAGGCCGTCTGGACAACGACAAGCGGGCGTGAGGGTGTGGTTCTATAAAGCGTTTTCGGAACATTGTTTATCCACACGCTTACCTTTCTTCAAAGCCTTGTCGATGAGCTTCTCCAGCTCCAGGGCCTGCTTGTTCCCTGGCTCGTTCCTCAGGAGAGTCCGGATGTACTTCAAGGCCTTTTCATATTCCTGGGGGAAGGTGGGGAGGGAAAGAGAGAACAGAGAAGTCACTTAAAATTATGATATCAAATCTGTCACGGTCAAAGTAGATGCAGGTCAGACGTGAGGTGAACGAGGCACGTGAGGTACAGTTGCAGATTTTACAGCTTGAAAGCAGACAGAGCGATCATTATGATCTGCAGACCATAAAGCCCTGATTAGTTATCTTCAGAGGATCGTCAGGGAGGGAGCAGAGGCAGGCACACCGCTGAACCAGAATGCAGGTACATTCTGGTACAGCGTGTACCAGAATGCTGTACCACAAACACATAAATCAAATTAGATACTAGCTCTCTGAAAAACCAAATGATCTCTTCATTTTCTCTGCACATTTTCCTCTATACTCAACAAACCCACAGCTGACCTGTGTATGTATCTTCACTCCAATATGTATACTGCTAAAAACCTGAGGAGAAAGTGCAAACATACGTCTGAATGTGTGCACTTCACTGGACCTACAGTCAGGGAAGGGCAGCATCATGCTCAGGATCTGCTACTGTGCTTCGTACAGAGTGGATAAAATAACTAAGAGCTACTCAAAATTGTTTTAGTTCAATTCAGCAACTAGATGGATGAAATTTAAACTCAAATATGGACAGTGATTTCAGACATACTTCTAAACAGACTGTAGGATGGATAAAGCAGACTGATATTAAGGTAATGACGTGATAAAATGCTGCACCAAACGTTCCTTGATGGCTTCAAAACTGAGGTGAAAACTCTGAAATTTGGTTTAGGACTTTTACCCAAATATGAGCGAGGAATACATTTGAGCCTGTAGGCATAAGTTACAGTAAGTTGAGGAAAATTAGACATAACAGAAAATCTACAATAACAGTTTTTATATAAATTGTTAGCCGTCTAACTAGTCCACCCTGGTGGACAAAAAAATACACCAGGTAAGTTGTGTAACCTTCTGACTGATCCTTGAAAATACTTGTGAAAATATTTGAAATAGCAAAAGTTAAAACACTTAAGAGTTACTATTAGCCTGAAAAGAAACACAATCTTTGAAATTAAAGTAGTGTTTTGTCTCAATTATACAAAAAACAATGAATCTGTGACTCAACATGAGAGAATCAGTGGGAAAAAGTGAAAATATAACAGTAAAACATACATATAAAAAGAGTTTAATTTTTAATGTACTAATGCCACCAGAAACCCTCAAACTATTAACTTTCCAGACTCACAGTGACATCTAGCTGCATCACCGGTAACATGCTTGAACCAGCAGACACAGCCTTATTGTTTCAGAAGCAACTCAGTGTGTCAGTGTTTGTATCAAGGGAAGGAAGTAACAGCTACATTTTGAGATTGTCAAAGGGACAATTTTCTTTTCCTTGCTTTTCTTTTGGGGTTGGACATTTCACCCCATTTATACTTTACATGTTTGACCGAGTTTATGCCTGCCAAGCACATGGTTTCTAGTTTGATAGTTTTGTTACCTGTGACTGAAATTAGTTAATTGTCTAGAATTTAGGAGAAACCACACTTGTTTATTTCTGACCATTCACACAGAAGAGAGTATTTTGAACACGTTCTGAAAGAAAATACAAGATTTGTATTATATTTGGAAAGATGACTGACTTTGAGCCTGTAGTTGGCCACTGCAAGGTAGAAGAGAAAGTCCCGGGAGTCGTCCTTTGACGATTTGTGGACAAGTTCTGCAAGACAAAAATATATATATGTACTAAAGCAGTCCACAGAAAAGAGTGTGACTGGTTCCTACAGGTTTGCCTACAAGAAATAAAGGAAAATAATAATTAGAATTTAAATAATAAACATTTATTTACCCTCCAGGAGCAACACTCCCTTCTTGATATCGTCTGTGTATTTGCTCCTGATTAAACACCAAGCATACTCAAACTTGGTTTCCTTGGAAACAGATCCCTTCAGCTGCTCGTTCTTGTACTTCTTCTCGAATTTCTAGAACAGAGGGAAAAAACAAATAAGTCTCGCAAACATAGCTTAAAGTACAAATCAGCAGCTGCTCTGTTCCACTCAACAAATCAGTAAACAGTATCGACTTTTAGCGTCTGTTACATCCTGTTGCGTAAGATTTACATTAATTGTTCCTCTATGTGTAATTCAATGTAACCACATATTAATGTAATACTGCCGTTGGCATCAGGTATCGATTACTAAAGTGAATTTTGTTAAGAAGGCAACATAGTATTAATCCAAAACATGGACATTAGCATTAGCATGCTACGTGACACGACAGACGTGTCGACGTGGGGTGTTTTCCCACAGTGTCAGCGTTTACCGAGACAAGTAAAAGTAAGAAGATATCGGTAATAGTTTTTTTATTGGCCTATATGTCCGTTTTTGTACTGTGGAAAGAGGTTCAATAATGTAAAACTTACTTTGAGGTCCTCAGGAGCTACAACATCACTCAGAACAGCCTCCATGTTTCCGGAAAACGGGGCTACGACACGCCCCCGTCCAATCACATGACACAACAACGATGACGTAATGTTTTCCTTTTCACCCCTTAGAGCTGTTGGATCAAGACTTTTTTCCTGCTTCAGCCAACTCCATCGTTTCCTAGGTAAATTTGATACTCTCGTGGTGACATGAGAGGAAAAAATAAAATAAATAAATAAAATAAGATAAAATAAGTAAATATATAAATAAATAAAAAGCGTGGCCAGGCATTAACCAATTGTTGAAAAGAGTTATTAAGTCGTAATCACGATTTCTTTCCTTCTCCTGTGCCACCAGTGGGGCCAGGGGCGCCGCCAGGAATCTTGGATCCCCAGACAAAAAATTAGATTGGGCCCCCCTGCACAGCTGTTGTTATAATTTTTTGAGTCTATTTGACCCATAAAAAGTGTCACAATTTTAAAGGATTGCAACTTGCTTTCTTTGGTTCAATACTGACACTAACACAATATTTACTGCTCATGAATTTTACATCAAACAGTCCGCATACAGTATGCAAGTATATTACTAAATCTTTTCTTTTAGATTACTGAAATATCTCTTCCCACGATTAACAGTCAAAAGCCACATGCAAAATACACACAAAGCAATCCAGACTTCTCAAAAAAGTTGCATTTTATGCAAGCATAGTAACTGCCACAGTCGTTCGACTGCTGCTGAACACCGTCACCGTCAAGTTCGCCAAGCAGGAACTTCTTACAGATCCAGGCGGGGTTCAGGGCAAATATGGATGTGTGTTTTTTGGTCTGAGAGTGGGAACATTACATTTTTACTGCTAAAAACAATTCTTCGAAAATGCAATATGATTAATTTTGTAATTGACAGGGCCTCAATTTTTTAATTTTTTTTATTTCTATGAACAAAAAAAATGAATAAATAAATTGTCATAATTAGAATTGTCATAATTTTTCCCCCCTATACGGCGCCCCTGCCTGCAATGTAAAATCATATCAATTCAGAACAGTGTTTAACACCCTTTCCTCTGATCTTAAGAACACTTCCTTCTCCATATTCGCTTTGTTTGTGAATATGAATCTATTCATGTTCTAATCTGTTTTCTGTTCTTTTCTGTGGGAAGGAGGAAGTAAAGGAGCAAAATGTTTAACTCATACGTAGGATTTCTACACAGAGGAGAGACACAGACTTGAAGAAAGAGTTGGGGACAAAAAGTCAAAGTCAGGATTGGGGACAAAATCCTTTCAGGCATTCCACAGATTGGGAAGTGAGTTTGAAAACAAACAAACTTATCCAAAAGCTGCAGGGCGTGGGCACACGTCCAAAAGACAAAGAACAAAACAGCGTCGAAAACAATGAGGACTTACACTGGGAGAATAATGGGAAACTCAACGATGGACAAAGCTAACAGTAAATAAAACAAAAAAAATAAAATAAAAAATCCAAATAAGAACATTTTTGGCCTCTTCACTCATGGAAATGTGGTTACGTGACTCCAACACATCAGAACCACAACTAAATTATTTAGCCACAAAACTTTAGGCGCTTTGATAAATGTCCTTCACAAAAATGTATCAAAACACTTGACGATCAAGAAGCGTACACGGATACTCTGCGGTTATATGTCAAAGTACAAAATGTTCTTTTAATAATTAGAAAACTGAGGCTATTCAGAGCAGAGCTTCAAAGCTACTGGATTAAAAAAATTGACCCAAAGATTGTTATGTTTCTTGTTCTGTGCTTCCAGAGGAAAAAGTGGATAAGAAGAGGTAGCAGAAGATGAGAAGAGCAGTGACAAGGCTGAAAACACCAACAATATGTGGGGCTTCCTAGAAATGGTCAAACTCCAAGCCGCACATTATCTACTTCAAGCAAGGAACACAGCATTTAACACCACGATGAAATATTTAAAACCACGATGAAAGGGCTTGACAAAAATGGCAATAGAAACAATTTCGGTAGAGACACTTAATGTGAATTTATTTTTGAAATCTGTTATTCGATCAGGACAATTTCTTTCTTGCTCCTTATTATACTTCTGACAGACAAATATTATATAATGTTAATATTTTATGTCAATATTATATTATGTAATATTAATAATTTATTCCTTCTGATTTTATATAGATCTAAAAAATTTATGAAAAACAACATTAACAGACAAATCAAAAGACTTTGGTTGTGTACTACTTTTGGATTTCACAGCATGAAGTTCCAAGATTTTTATTTCTTTAGTTTATTTAACCAGCCATTCTAAAATTGAATATTTCTACAGAGTGATGCTAAGTGAAATTGGATTGAAATTGAAATTTTACAGTCCGTTGTGATAGATAGAAGTTGAAAAACAAAAGAATGATCAATTTCTGGCTTATAACAAACTTGACAGATATGGGGTTTTTTTCTACAAATGACTTACATCAACTGCATGGTTACATGTTTGTAGTGAGTCTACAGCAGATTTTCATATTTAGTGTTTCTAGTCTAGCTGCGATAAACTCAGCAGGTTTTCGGCCATCCAGAGATGCAGTGGAAGCGTGTTTAGTCCTTTGCGAGATCTTTAGGGGAAAATGGCAAAGGCAGCAGTTCGTGAAGCGTAGTTTCTTTGTACGTTCCATCCGGCTTAGTCAAATACATGGTCCAGTTTGATCCAAACTGTGGGGAGGAAAAACATGAGAGAAACAGTGACGCAAGAAGAACTGCCATTTCCGTTACTCACAGGGCAATTTAATTTCAAACTGACTTAGTAACAATTTCCCAAATCTTATCAGAACAGTTAAGAGTTAGGTGAGCTCTGAGACACCCAACTCCTCTTGAAGTTTCACTATTTGATCTCAAGCACCAAAACGTCCTAAACTAACCCTAAACATTATAAGTAACTGTACTGTCAACATAACATATGAGGCACAGAATATAAAAAAAATGTAAGTTTTGAGTCACTGATTAATTTCAGGTCATTTTATCCACGCAAAGATGTGTAGAAAGCATACAAATAAAAACTAATATTTTATTTCAGTGGAAGAAGATCAGAAACAGTAACACAAGAAAAAACATAAGCATCTCTTAATATACAAAGAGACCTTTTTCCTCATTCCCAGTAAATTCTGTCTTATATAATATCTACACGGCCCTTTGAATGATTCAACTTTTCTAAGCACCTTCTACTGACATGCAGATGTTTAGACTCTATGCATGCAGAACTTATGAAAACAGAAAACAGTACAGTTCTGTGGATAATCTCACCTCCATGAGAACCTGCCTGCACGCTCCACACGGCCCAACAAAACGGTCTTTGATATCACTGGGTGGAGAGGAAGATGAATAAATGACTGCGATATTGTTTGAATTTTGACCGGCATGAAGTGTCTCACCATGTCACAGCGATGGCGGTGAACTGTCTATGTCCCTCAGCTACAGCCCTTTGGACGGCCGTCCTCTCGGCACACACGGTCAGGCCATAGGAGGCGTTCTCCACATTGCAACCTGGAGATTATAAAACATGTAGAGCTGTTTTTAAAAGTGCTGCATAATGTTTTATACCCACCTACCCAGAGCCAGTTTCAGTTTTGTAAATGAAATTGTAGTTGGAGTTAAATTAAATCTGTTTGTCTTGTAGAGATTACAATTGATATGAATCGATTTTTACAAATAATTTGTAAATAAATTAACAGTTTTATTTAGTGTATAAATGCTGCCATTTTTTTTTTTACCACTAGTCAAACTCTACCACTTTCTCGTTGCTATTCCCCAAGTGATTTATTTAATTTATTATAGTCACATAGCAGCAGGTTGAACGCTGTAGTTGCGCAATTTTCTGCTGGAGTCACTTGTTTGTTTCTTACCTGTGACAATGGCGCCATCTGCTGTTAAAAGGGCGGCACCGACAGGGAAGCGGCTGTAGGGACAGTAAGCCAAATCTCGGGCCTGTAGGCACTTTGAGACCAGCTCTGTCACTTTATCTGAGCAGAAAATACAGGATTAGCCTTTAACGAAACAAATACTGTATTTAAAGAGAGCCACGTGGCTAATAGGAGAGTTTTTAAAGAGGTGAAACTCGATGGACGTACCTGTCATAGTACCAGATTGGTCTCCCACTTTGTTAGATGGACTGTTCTGGACGGTTTCTCCGTCTAAAGCTGAACCAGAACGTGACGGACAAATGAACTGTTAATGTTTTAGAGATTTTGTTTTTTCTGGCTGGCTGACCTGAGCTGGTTTGCATGTGCACGGCTGCACTACCTTACACCTGATTGGCTGATCAGCGATGTCCGCATGTTTCTGATAGGACCAGATGGGGGACTCCCGTTTAAACGGTAAATGAATTGTCCAAAGCAGTTGTGATTCTGCCCTCGGGAAACGTTTTTAAGTAGAAACATCTTTATTTGGTGTTGCACCAATCGAATCCTCCTTTGTGAGATCCAGTTTGGGAGCCTCACATTTGTAGTTTAATGTATTTTCAGTCTGTATAATTTTGACATTTATCCATGTTGACACACTTATTTAGAATTAATTTAATCTACCTTTGTTTTCACCAAGTACTTGTCAGACTCAGTTCATTAAAAACGTGTTTTATTCATATGTATATTACATAGAGTTTATTGAATAGACACAACAATAATCAAGGTCAATATATTAGTTTCTCAGATACAAAACACTTTTTTTTTACATAAATAAAAGCGTACATTATCCTTCCAATACCTCACACATTCCCGTAAAAACCTCTGTCTACCGGACTCATGTTCACATAGCACAGCATTCCTTTGCAGAACTTGGCCAGGAAGACTCCAAACCCAAACGTCTCCAGTACGGCGTTCCAGAAGGCAAACGTGTAAAGGGTTTTATTACAGTAAAGGCCATCAGCAGCAGAGGGGTCGTAGTTTGGTTGATAGACAGAGAAAACCCACATGGCACCTAGACAGGACACGGGAGACAAACTCTAGCTTTTGTTCATTCACAAATAAACGTGAATCTGCTTGGATTCAATATTTGGTACCAATTCTTCCATCCTTACCTAACAGACACCATATGAAGATAAACAGGCCAATAAAACCCTCCAAGCACGCTTTGAACCCTCTGGGATGTTCTCTGGACTGAGCAGTATAGCTCTCGCAGGGCAGAGTCACAAAGGGAATCATGAGCAGGGGAACCAAAGCCAACCCCAGCAGATAGTTGGGAATGTTTGGCTGCTGAGGGCAATCCCTGAAATACACAACGCCTGTCAACAGACAGACGGCGAGGTCAGGACGTGTAGTTCAAAGACAGCATGGCAAAATGTAACTGGGGAAAAAAAGAGTTTACCAACCAAAGATCACTCGAGCCACAGTGAGGCAAGTCCAGGTGATTACAGCTCCAACTGCAATCATCAAACATGAATGAATCACAGTTAGTAGAAAGGACTCATCTGAAAAAGCTCTACTTCAGACGTTGATGTGACTAAAAGAGTTTATGAGATCGGTGTGTTGATATTGACAGTATTTTCACTAGTCAGCAGATGGGTTTTCTCTGTTAATGATAGTTTTACGGTTGGACTTTTGTGGGGATCAGTTGGAGTCGTAACAAATGGCAGATTGGCCACCTGTCTGAAGGGCAACCATCTAACACGCACTGTAGAACCGGTGGGTGTGGTTCACTGGAGCAGCACCCCACCCACCGGAACTCTGCATCGGTAGGTAGCCTCTGAACACTGACTGATGGATATAGTAACTACACAATGTCCCATCCTTACTGCTTTGAAAGAGATGTGTACATGTGCAGTTGCTGTATTGAACTATCCTGGGGAAGCAGGATTGATAACTGATAATCGATCGATCACCTGACAGTCTGATGGGCGTTGGCGGTGACGGGTTCAACTGAAGCTTCCAAACGGTTCCAACAGTTACTGTCACTGGACGGCCTGCAGATGGAGCTAAACAACAGCGTTTTTTTCCGTATTAATGTTCGGTTGAGTTAAAAATCATCAAAAAGTGTAGAGAGGAAACTGTTTCTACCCAAATAAATAATGCATGAAGCTAAGCTTTCAATTCTAGTAGCTGTAGGTGGGAATCTAGAGTGAAAATAATTGACATTTAAGCACAGGTCAGCTATGCAAACATGTCCATTGTTAGATTTCTAGCCATAGAGAGTCTTGGCTTTAAAGAAAATACCTTATGTCATTTTTAACAGTACAAGCTAACTACTACAATATTAAAATATTCTTGTCCCACATATCTCTCCCACTACAGATGCATCTCTTCTGCCCGACCTCACATTTCAACATATTTTTATGAAACTGTAACATGATCCACTTACCTGCCATTTGAATGAAGAGGACTTAATTTCTCCAAATCTGGCCGCTCAGGTAGTTTAAGTTGCGCTCGATTCCTGTCAAAAACAAAAGGGGGAATTCTTCAATGATCTGCTCATGTTTGTTTACCGTAACTTGACGAGCCAGTTTGGGAAAAATAAAGGAATCTTCAACAAGTTGAGATGGCATTAGAAGTAGAAAGAGAAAGTAAAACCAAAATAATGCAGTCTGAGCCTGCAGTTTTATTGAGAGGTTGAATATTTACTCAAGACGTCTTTCATAAAAAGCCAATAACTACCATAGAGAAGCTCATATACTTTTAGTATAACAATGAATCCTCCACAAAATATATGTGGACTATAAAACTTATATGTGGACTATATAACTTTATTGTCCACATGAAATTAAGGTACCGTAGACAAATATTTAGTTATACTCTAAACTAGACACACTCCAAAATGTTTAAATTGGTTGCTAGAGGTAGTTTATCTGAGCAAAGCGTACAGCATTAATCTTTACTGAAACAAAGAATTATATTTTTATTTAGCCACATCTGTAGTAAGAACATTCAAGGAGCTCTTGAGTTGGTACCATGGATGTATTTAATGTCGTAATAAAAATTTAACTGCAAACCCGTTAATGTTGTCAGTCTTATTTACTCAAGCAGAGTAAATATGCAGAAAACTGATGGTCATGTGGCAGCTGAGTTGGTTTGCATGGCGACAGCGGCACAATTTAGCCTCCACATTAATGGCTGATCAGAAGTGTCGCCATTCACACAATTTATGGGACCCAACAGAAACTGAGCTGGTAGTGTTCTCGCTAACACTCAAAAAACATTTCACACACATACTTTAGTTTTAATCCACTGTTTGCTTTTATTTAAAATAGAAAAATGTCCAGCTAAATACAACACAGTTCCAAAAACGCTCAGTTTTGAGTTATTAGGAATCAAGAGGTACAGAGAAAATTACAAGACAGATAGATGGATGGATCTTTGTTAAGCAAGATTAATCAAACTCCCTTCAATTGCTCAATAAAGGTTGCATTGATTATTTATGAGAACAACATGTGAAAGCAATACAGTTTTCTTAAAAAAAATAAAGTATTTTTGTCATGTTTCTGGTCTTTACTCAATAGATAAATAAAATTATCACAAAAGACTAAAAGCATTAATATATTTTTCTTTGTCAGTCAGTTATACAACCATTTTTACTTCAGCATATTTTAGACTTTTTAAAAAAAAAATCAACATTTTACTGTTTTTTTTGCAAGCGGTCACACAGAACCTCAGACATTCCTGTAAAATTCTGCGTCCACAGGACTTAAGTTCACGTAACACACCAGTCCTTTGCAGAGTTTAGCCAGGATGACGACAAACCCAAAAGTCTCAAGTACGGCGTTCCAGAAAGCAAAGGTGTACAGTGTTTTATTACAGTAAAGGCCATCAGCAGCGGCGGGGTCGTAGTTTGGCTGGTAGATGACGAAAACCCACACGGCACCTAGAGGCAGGTAATCATAAAGACAATCATAAAGTTAGATCCACTAACATGTCAGGCTTATCGTATCTGTACAGCACCTTTTGAAATCAGACAAGTTGGACCAAAATAGTATAAAACAAATAAAAAGAAGTAGCAAATTAAAATAGTATTAGATGGATCGTAGAGTAAGCTGGCTTTCTACAGAGTCAGCAGGTAGTACAAATTTGATTTGTTTATTTCAGAACTCAATTTTAATCCCACATATATTCGTATGAAATCCTATGTTCATTATGGAAAGACTCCAAGGGGCAACATGTAAAAGAAGAACAGGGCGGAGGTGATATGGATCCCTGAGGAACTCCATATTTAACCAGACCTCAACATGTCATGACAGCCCAGAACGAAACAGAACATTTTGAAATAAACTGTAAAGTGTTAAAGAAACATTAACATTCCTATGATTTTTTCCCCAGTACCTAATAGGAGCCAAGCAAACATGAACAGGCACAGAAAGAACTGCAAACAAGCTTTGAGGCAACTGGGATGCTCTTGTGGTCGGGCAGCATCTTTCGTCAGAAGCGCAGCCAGCAGAGGGAACAGAACCATCCCTAAAAGATATTTAGGGATGTTCGGCTGCTGAGGACACTCCTGGAAATACACAAGACCTGTGGGCAGATGGTGAGTTCAGAAATCGAAGACCAAGGAACAAGACTGAATGCTGCAGCAGAAGAAGAAGGATTTTACCAACCGAAGATCACTCGAGTCACGGTGAGGACGGTCCATATCACTGCAACTGTAACTGTGAGAGTCAGAACATTATTTTTCACTTAGTAGGAGATACCTCTATAACAATACTGTTAATAACAGAAATAACAAAAAATAAGTAAGAGAATGCCATTTTTGAATAAGATGTAAATAAAAGCACATCATTCTTATTTTTCAAAATTCAACTGAATGAAATTGCCATTTAAACAAGCTTCTTGGTTGTAGAAAACTCATTTTCAATCTTTTTTGGATAAACTCCCTTCTGTGAAGTGAAAGCAGTTTAATTTCTGCTCATAGCCAGATTGTTTCGAGCATGCAGAGGTTACTGAGCAGACTAACCAGAAATGTATGGGGCGCTTGAGGCCAAAAATGTTTCCAAAAAAAAAAATCCCTTTGTGCAAGCAGATTCACAGCAAAACAAAAACTTGTGTTACACATCCAAGATCATATCCTTTAACATAATTAGAAGGCAGCTCAGGTATGTTTTTGTTGAAGCCTCGGCTCATAAACTGTGATGCTCTGCTCACCTGACAGTCTTGGAGGTGTTGGTGGTGGACGGACCAGCTGAAGCCTCCAAGCGGTTCCAACAGTGACCGTCACTGGATGGCCTGTAGATGGCGCTAAGGACAGAGGTAGTTATTGTTGGAAGGGGGTCCTGATTTCATTAAATAGCATGACTTGGCTTTGTTTTTTATAAGTACAGTACTTGAATATAAAGTAACATTCTTACTCAGAATAAAGTGAAATATGCTAAACAATACAACAAAGCAGAAACTAATACTCTATATATCTTATCTGAAAAACGTTCACACATCAAACACCCTGCTATGGCCATGTTCAGACCTGAAGGAATGATTCCTCTGTATCTGTTCGGTATTCGTTTGATATGTCTGAATATTTCACTTACCTGCCATTTGTTCCGACAACACGTCTCTCCTCTGAGTCAGACTGCTCAATGATTTACGTTATACACATAAAAGTTGCCAAGAACAAGTGGGGATTTCCTCCATCAGCTGTTTTTTTTTTCTTTCTGCTTGGTTTTATTTCTCTTTCGATAGGTTGGCAAGCAATGCAAGTGGAAAAAAACGGAAAGTAAAAGTAAAAGAATTTACTCAGAATTTCCAGACGTCCAACATTTGAACGGATGTCATCCATTAAGGAGTAAACATATAGATTGAATTGTTGTTCCTCGCCACTTTGAGGCCTCAACAAAAGGCTGTTTGATCAGCGAACAACTAATCAGAGAGAAAGTTTGGTTTGGCATCCCGGCATTATAGTAATAAGAGATTAATTCTTAGTGACTTTTGAACTCACACAGGATTGGCTCTTTGTTGCCAATTCTGTTCATGAGCTCTGTAGACAGAATAACTAGTTACATTAAGAATCTCTGGTAGATACTGGCATCAACTCCAAGTCTAAAGCAATGATCCTCAATGGGAGGAAGGTACCATCTTTGGATGGGGAATAAATAAATGTCGCAAGTGGATCAGAGATTTATTGAGAGACCAGATTAACTTCTGTAATTATTGGGTGGTGTCCATACTGTTCTGTAGATACTTCATAAGTTTTATATTTAAATAAATTGATTAGGACTTTTTTTGTCGTTTAGCTGATTTTGTTACTTTGAAATTGTGTTATTTATACGAGTTATTTTCATTTTGGGCTCTAAAATATCAACATTTTCACAAAACTTCATATTTTGGTCTGTCTGACGATGTCATTTTTAAACATTAAATGGTTGATGTGAATAATAATAATTTCTTGGATGGCTACTTTTTACTTTTACTTGAGTAAAAATGTGTAGAAGTTCTTACTTCAGTACTATTTTTGGCTATAGAGTCAGTTGAGGTGATTCTGGCAGCTGATCAAGATTCTCCCTGATCGCCTCACCTGGACCCGTCCCAGTGGGAGGAGACCCAGCTTTATGACACACAGCAGAGCTGATCACAACACCAGGCTTTAACCAGCAGAGGGTGTAACGTCAAAACATCTGGACTCGCTTACATCCCGTAAATCATTATCCGTTTGATGTTTGTGGCCAATTGAAAACAAGGGAAGATTGTTGCTTTTGAAGAGCATCAGGTTATTGAATTCTCCATTTGTGTTTGCTGGAAGATTTATAACTTAGAAAGAGTTGAATATCCTATAAAAGGTAAAAAAACCATAAATATGTGGCATATCCCAACAGAGCTGAACGTTTGATGTGTTAAAGGGCAAAAATACCACAAGATTATACAAGTGGCTGCAAACCATATCAACGTATGAACAACAATGATCACCTTGTTGCATTCCTAACTAAATGATTGCATCTGTCCAAATTCTTCATTAATGAAATATTTTACATTTCTTTGTTGAAAAGCTCAGTTTTTGGGTTTTGTTGGGTACTATCTTTAGAAAACAATCACTTATTAAGGCACCAAACCCACATCTGGGTGTGTATCGACACACCAATCGAACACCTGAGCGATAACAAGCTCAGTGTGTATCAAAGGGAGTTCAGCAATAACAACATAACTAGTCGTTTTTAATGTTCATCTAACCTCATGAGTAATTTCATGTTTATTTTTGCGTTATCAACAGTCAGGCAGGTGAACATATCTGATTAGATTGGTGTAGCTGCACTGACTCTTGGCCTTTGTTCCCTTCCTGCTATAACCGTCACTCGCTGTGTTTGACTTTCGCCTCGTCATAGTCGGCGGTGATCCTCCTGTCTCGTTCACAGCCTTTTATGGTCCAAGTCGCTTTTCCTTTGCTCGCATTCGGTTTGAAGAGGCGGTCAGAGAAGAGAGAGCGGACAGTTTGCTAGGCTGAGGAGGATAACCCTGACAGGATGTGTTGTACTGGACAGTGTGCCCGTGTGGTGGGCCTGATCCTGCTGCCGTCGGCCTTCATCTGCATGATCTCCAACTTGCTGCTTTTCTTCCCCAATGGGGAGAAGCTGCAACACGACCAGATCACCCTGCAGGTCTGGCTCATGGGGGGGATCATCGGCGGAGGCCTCTTTGTGAGTATCAGTGTGATTGTTTTTATATACAGTTGTTAACGGGTTTTTTTATGGGGTCTTTAACTTGTTCTTGTGTAAACTTGTAAATTCAAATGACCTGCTTTTATGGAGTTTTACTGAGGAGAATTATAGAATAATGAGATTTAGACAATCATTTTAGTCCCTTAATAATGTTTTTTTGTAATTTGTGGTCATTTTGTCTTTTAAAACCTTTCTTATCGTCGCCACATTTAGGTTTCGTTTTAGGAAAATCGTAATCCAATACGTATTTGTACTGTCAAATACCTTAGCTTGAAAATATGAAAAAATCCAAAAGCATTTAAACAAACAAAGAAATAAGCAGAGATACTATTTAAACAAGATCGTTAAGCAAGTGGAACCTCAATCAAAAAGGAAAAGGAAAACTTTTTTCATATGAAGAATCGGTTGAAGCCAAATTTGAAATGTGGGATTTATTGTAGTTTAAAAATGTTTGAATATCAACACACTTATATTTATATGGCCATGTTTATCTGTTAACAAAAGTTACTTTTCATGTGAAATGAAAAAGCCAAATCTCTGAGATTTATGACAGAAAAGATTCAGAAAACATTACGTCTTTCTAAATTTTTTAGTAAAAAAATCAACAAAAAGCCCTGCATTTTTCATTGAAGTGTAACAATATATTGACATTACATAAATTAGGAGCAAAGAGGTTACAGGTTTTAAGTTTGAATGTAAGGGGAAAATTAAGATAAACTTTTAGTAATTTATTAGTTTTTCACAAATGTGAACTTTTCAAGTTCATTTTAGTTCAGTTTCATTTGAACAAGTTCATGCAAAAGTAACAAAAGTATTACGCAATCACAACTATAGTTTTGTCCACTTAATATAATATAATATAATATAATAAAATATAATATAATATAATATAATATAATATAATATAATATAATATAATATAATATAATATAATATAATATAATATAATATGTGTTTGGTTGCCTCCAAAAACAAAGTTTTGCATTATGACCATAACATTAACTAAACTTTGGTCTCAACAGCCACAAATTGTTCCAGAAGTTTCTTCTGATGGAAAACTTCAGTTGTTGTGAGTTTTTTGAACGTAAGGTTTAGTTATTATAAAGTCGTTGAAAGTTAGCGTTAGTTACTAATGAATCTCCTTATAGAAAACTGAAAAATACTCACAGAAAAGCGTCAGTCTGTGAATATTTATGGACTTTATCTCAACATTCAGAGGTTATCCAGATAATTCATAAATATTTAATCTAGTAAAGCGACTCTAGCTGCTGTTTTTCCCACATGATGAAAACACGTGAGACAAAGACCAGGAAGTTCAATCCCTTTTCCTTTCCTCCCTCTAGCTGTGTGGA
Source organism: Micropoecilia bifurca (assembly GCA_903067075.1). Classification (NCBI taxonomy): domain Eukaryota; kingdom Metazoa; phylum Chordata; class Actinopteri; order Cyprinodontiformes; family Poeciliidae; genus Micropoecilia; species Micropoecilia bifurca. The sequence continues at coordinate 26,218 of CAEGAF010111027.1, forward strand.
CGTCGGGCCCAGTTAGACACAACTGGCCTCAGGATTCACAAATATTTACCAAAGGAGATAAGAATACAGTCTTATGGATTTACTGAGGCCTGTTTGATATTGTCATACATTTTAATCTCGTAGTTTAAGCTTTTATCATCACAAGCGAACATTAAGCCCCATTTGTGATGTAAACCTAAACCTAAAAATCAGTTTTATTCATAAAACAGAACCTGAAAGTTGTAGATTCTAGCATAGGAGGCAACATAAGTATTGCAAGACACACCGAACAGTTTTTATTTTTGCCATGAATCTCATCTTCAATTCAATAACACTGAAGATCTTTTTGTGCCTTTATAGATGCTGTGCCCGAGCTCCTCAGCTATCAGGGCCGGGGGCAAGGGTTGCTGTGGACAAGGCTGCTGTGGCAATCGCTGCAGGGTGAGTGGAGTCGCTTGAAAAAGAAAGGCAGTGGGTGTTGTGGTGGGGTTTGGTCTGATAACGGCAGAATTATGCAACATATTTACTACCAAGAAACATTCAGCTGCATCCTTAGAGGAACACTTCACTTTTCACATCACTTTCTTCAGGTGATATCCTTTACTAAATACATTACTCACAAGCCGATACGGCTTCATTCATTTTTACAGCCCTTCTTCTTATTTATAAAAATTACTCTCTTAAATAAAACACTGGAGCCCATCAGTCGGAAAAGTTAGCAGCAGTCTAAAACAGGACGTCTTGGTTTGTAACATCCTGATTTTTTTTAACCATAAGTACGTTTGTTTCTTTCTTGTTCTGTAGACTGAAATGTTGCCCATGTAAAATACCATGTTCAAATCAAAGATGAAAAAAAACAACTTTCCAATTCCAGTTAACCTTCGCCGTGAAAATGAAATCACATGAAACAAAATTCATAAGAAAAAAAGAAAGTATACCTTGTGTTAAATCTAGCATTTCACTCCCAGATTCCACCTGCTATCTTAATTTACCAACAACAAAAACATCTTTCAAATCCTAAACCTAGTTTCTATGGATATCTCATGTGTCTTTCAGATGCTGAGCTCAGTCTTTTCTTCTGCCTTTGGCCTGCTTGGGGCGGTTTACTGCTCATGTGTGGCCATAGCTGCATTGGCGGTGGGACCTAAGTGTCAGGTTGAAGATGGCCAATGGAAATACCCCTTTGAGGACTTGGGCTCGTGAGTGTTCCTCCCATCCTGACGTTTCATTTCCACTAACCACGATAACTGCTGCAACTTTGGGACCTTGAGAAGAGATAGCTGCATATTTCCATGTGCGGTTATTGATTGTTCTGCTATATCAGTGGTCTGATCTGTTATATTACTCTTATATCAGACAAAGAACAGTTTGAGTTCTTCTTGGAAACAGTTTATGAATGCAATACTGTTTGCCTCCAGCAGGAGGCGCGCCGAGCCAATGATTTCTTTTCTAAGTGGACAGCTTCTATTTAAAACGTGCTCAGAATGCTAAACGAACAGTATTTAAATGCACATGTTGTGCTCATTACATCCACAAATATGAAATGAAAAAGCATAATCTTAATACTGTTTATCTTTGCTTCCCTGAAGGCCAATAAAGAATGAGTTAATACAAGATCCACCCAGTAATAACTTGATTGGCGTCAGTGGTTAATTTCACGAGCAGATATGATTTAACACACCTGATTGGGAGATTAAAGCTGTCCAGCAAAAATGACAGTGCAATAAATATGAACAGAGGCCGCCAGCTGTTCAAAAGCCATCACTGTTTACAGGGAGGAAACTAACTTTTTATTACGCAATTTATGGAAGGGTGTTATAATTTAGCCTCCACTTGTGCTTCCTTCAGAAAACCCCAGTTTCCTCTTCCTTTGTTTTTGGTTTAGCCAGCACAGGATCTTTGGCAGAGCTCACAGCAGTGACCCAGTGCTTCCCTCAAACCAAAAAGGATAACATGGAAAAACAAGAACTGAGTCCTTCTGATCACAAGATATAATTGTTTGTTTGCAGATAACTGTTGTTGTTTGGTTCTAGACACTTTCCACGTTTCTTGGCAACATTGTGTGTGTGTTAAAATGAATTTATGTTTTAATTCGGCAACATAATCTGACAGTGAAATTCTTAGAAAAATATAACCTGTAATATCAGTACATTTATTCAATAAGGAATATAAAATTAAACATAAATGACAAATTTGACCAAAATCCCAGATACCAAATCTAACCACTGATACAAAACAGATGCAACCAAAGTATCTTTTGAAGTATGCATAACTTTTTATTATGCATACTTCTAAATATCAGTTGTTTTCATTAGTAATAACTAATGATCATTAGTTTTCCTCAGATAACTTTTCAATATCTCACGGCGAAGAAAACATGCCATTCAAGTAAATCACATTTGTGTGGATCTTCATGAGTTGGGATATGACTAAACAGAAATTGCTGCATGTATAAAGTTGAACAGATGTACAACCAGAGCAATAATTAAGGAGTTGGAACTGTGACAAAGCTGGGCAAAGAGGAACATGTTTATCTTGATGCCTCGCGCAGCGTCAGGAGAGGGAGAAAAATGGCTGAAGTTCAACATTTACAAAAGAGTCTCCAAGTCTCCAAAACAACCATCAGACGTCATCTCAATGCAAACTGGTTGCTTAGGAGTATAAGGAGAAAGTCTTTTAAGTTCTACTATCACAAACTTTACTAGGCCTTCAACTTAGTGGAACCCCAGTGTTCGCATGGGCTATACTAGATAATAAAGCCCTTATAAAAATGCTTATAAGGGTTCAAGCAATAAATGTACTTTTATATGTATTAATAAGCACCATGTAAGCCATCTTGGTGGTTAACAGCTACTACAGTTAGATGTTAGCTAACTATAGATGTTAGCTATGGTTAGCTAACATACACGTAACTGTAGATGTTAGCTAACATTTAAATGTTAACTACAGCTGTAGCTAACATAACTTTAGCTGTAGTTACCTGTAGTAATAGGTGTAGTTATTTTACAGGCTATAGATGTTAGCTAACTGTAGATGCTACATAAGCTACAATCTTCCTTTTAGGGCTGTTGTAAACAAATATTTTAGTAATCGAGTAATCTATCGATTGATCGATGAGAGTCCTGTGGCCGGAACATGGTGCGCTAAATAATAAAACATAAATTAACGAAGCTTTGAGTCAGACAAGTTTTCCTCGAGGAATTTTAATAATTGAACTCGAATCATTTGAGGAATTGTTTCAGCCTTACTTCCTCACTTTAGTTCTTGTGGGCTACTGCCAGTCCAGAACTAGAAAAACAAATGGCATTACTGGATTGACTTCTTTGCAAACATCATTGTACCTCAGTGTCTCAGCTTCTCAAGTAGGTTTTTCTTTAGAATATTTGGATACGTTGTACAAAAAGATCCACAAATGGACAGATTTCTGTCGAATTTATTTCCAACAGAAAAACCAGTGAACGCTGAATGTGATTTGGTCCGATATCACTGAGCCTCTTAGCAGCAAACACTCCAGGTGGGTAGTGGATAAGGAGGACTATGAGAAAACTCAGCCCTGATCTCCGTGCTAGATTGTATCTTAAACTGATAACATTTGTATTGACCTTATCTTTACATAAAGATAGGATCCTTTACTATCTAAGAATCCTGTTAAAGATGCACAGGATACATCTAAACTAAGCAATGAGCCTGCGCTTAAATACTGTAAGTGGAGGTAATATATTGTTTTCTACAGTAACACTCAGTGCTGTCAGTCAAATAATTATACTTTTTACAAGAATTACAATACTTGTTACAGAATCAAGAGGTTTCAACATCGAGTCAGATAATTTGGCTGAATAAAGTAATAACACGTCATCGTGCTGATTTCTGTTTATGGGTTCATAAAGTAATTCATTACTGGCATTTCTGATGTAATAGAAATGCTTGGATGATATAAATCCTGACTGAACTTCAGTAAGAACGTTGTGATCTGACAAGAACTTCTTTAGGATTTCACTCTAAAGAAACATTTTGATACGTCTCTCTCAAATTATTCTTAAACATACATTATTTTCCAATAACGTGGTGAAGATGGAAAACACAGTAAGGAGTTGTCATTTTAAAGTCTTTCTAAGTACCAACGAAAACGGTGGTTTAACTTAGATTGGAGCAACTTATGCTATGCTAATTTCTTACTTTTCCTTTACATACATGTCTTTTTGTTTCATTAAAGTAATGAAACAAAAGGAAAAAAACAAAAAATTCCCCCGCCCCCTTACCTGCTAATCCTGAACAATCCTCCGCTCTTCTCTTCCTCAGGGGTAACAGCAGCTATCTTTCGAACCAGGACTTGTGGTCAGATTGCAAGAAGCCTGAAAACATAGTTCTGTGGCACATTGTGCTGTTCTCCATCCTGCTGGGGATGGGCTTGCTGCAGGTCATACTCCTTGCCGTCCAGGTGATCAACGGCTGCTTAGGATGCATCTGTGGCGACTGCCAGGACGACAGCGATGTGAGTCGAATAAATCTGCACTCAAATGAAACAAAACTGAAAGAATGGGAATGAGTTCTTTACCAAGAACATTTCTGAGGTGGTGAAAGCTTAAAAAAAGCTCATCGGTCAGCAAAGTCTTTGTGTGTATTTCTTACTTTTGTTGTCACAGTTTTCAGTCCTTATCAGGGGAAACAAGACGGGGCAAAAAATAGATGTATGAGTTTTGAGTCTTAATTTTGCATGTGAATTGGCAGCAATTATTCCACTAAAAAGGAAACAGTTACCTGACCTGATCTCATTTATTGCCATATTTTACACAGGGAAAAAAATAAACAAACTTTATGAAGCTTTGAAAGCATCCTGTCAGGTAAGTCTCACGAATAACGATCCATGTCAATAAATCAATTAGTTGCAAATTTCAATAAAAACAACCAAAATGAAACATTAAGAAAGCAAAGAAATGTCTCGTATTTTCGTCCGGTTTCATTTTCTGTATTGCAATCAAGCATGTCAGCATGATTCTAAATCACTTCTGAGCTGAAATTTAAAAGCATGCGATTGTTGATGACCCTAATGAAACATAATTGATTTAATGTGTCTTTATCTGTAACCATGCATGCACACGATGGGTTCACATTGTTGCAAAAAGCAATTGTGCAAACCACCACAACTACTACAATCAACCGGTCCATGAAGGATCAGAACCAACAAAATTCAAAATAGCGAGTGATAAAACAAATTGTACGTAATCAATATCAATGATTTTTATTGTGATTGCTTATTCCTGTATTCATCAAAATGACATCGTTGCAAACAGAAATTAATTAATAAGTACACAGGAAGGAAGAGGTTAGTCTTTTGTTTAAGAAATAAAGCTTTACAGAGATATCAATATTTAAAATGCATGTGTTTTTTCTGTAGGAGTTGTTCTTGTGTGCATTAATGCAGGAAAGAATGTGTCTGGAATGGCAAAATATTGTGAAAAAACACATCTCATTAATAAAGATAGTAACATTTTTGAAACGCAAATTTCAATTTCAGAAATATGAATGAAATTGTCCTATTTCAATTTATGGTACTTTTTATTGACTGACAAAAACAAACATACTGAGAAGGATTTCTTTCCGTACGAGTCAAATATTGAGAGAAACCTGTCTGCGCTGCTTCGAGATTAACAGTTACCCTTCAGATCCGACATTAGTGTCTGAAACGTCACGCAGAGACGTCCAGTGGCTGCATGTTCATGAGCTGTCAAAACATTCACGAGTGAACTGTACAGCCGAAATGGCACATATTAACGCCAAGCTCACACTTATTAACAGCTCACGACCTGAACTGCCTGTCAACGGAAAGAAAAATATAGAAACATGTGACTTTTGTGCCATTGCAGAGTGAAAGTGGACTTTGAAGGTGAAGAAGAAGAGAATCCTGCAGAGACTATCCATCACCTCTGGGAATGTGACTCCTGGTTCAAATTTTTTGATGAATAACCTATAATGTTTTTATTTTCTTTTAATTTGTTTCACTCTGTATAAATGTCCACCCTTTTACTCCATTTTGTATGTTTTATTTTGCTCATGTGTTTTGGTGGTAGATAATTACTGAGCCCAATAAAAACTCCACATGTTAGCATGAAACCGTGTCCACACACTGTTGTGTTTGGCTTCATACCTCAATGTTTATCAGCTGAAGACGACCAGGTAAGGATTCATTTGAAACCTTACAAGACTCATTTAGATCATAATTCAGAATTTCAGATTTTTGTTTTTTAAAGTTAAGCTATATTTTAAGACATTTAGCCAACAAAAATGAGCTTTCTCTTCAAATTGTCCTGTTTTACTTTAAAACTGAGTGAGGAGCTCCTTCATCAGGTGGGAGGAAAGAATAGAGTCACTGCTTCTCCACACCGAAAGGATGCTCCTTAGATGTATGTATAGGTTTTTGTAAAAAAAAAAAAATAAAAAAAAAATTTGGAAAGTATAACATACAACTCTGGGAAAAATGAAGAGCCCACTGCACTGAACCTTATTGAAAACCTCCTGGTTTTTCCACAGAATATAGATTTCTGAACTCTTCCTGAATCAAAATAATAGAAACATTTAGAAACATCAGTATTGTTGTTTCTAAATGAATATCAACTTGTTTTCTTTGCATTATTTGAGGTCTGAAAGCACTGCATCTTTTTCATTATTTTGACCGCTTTTGCAACATAAATTCAAAATCTTTGCTTGTAACTTCAGAGACATGTTGTTAGTTGTTCATAGAATACAGAAACAAAGTTCATTTTACTCAAACATAAAACTGTAAAGAGTAAAATCAGAGAAACTTATAATTTTGCAGTGGTCTTTTAATTTTTTCCCCAGAGCTGTAAATTGTTTGGGGAGAAATAATACTGTAATAACTTCAATGTTTGTGATTATCCTATTATTTCCAACTAAGACGTTGCAGAACACACTAGTTAGTGTAAATGCTGAAATAATTCCTCAAGAAATGAACTTCCTTTAATTTTTCATTTGATCATCCTGCTGATGGATCTATAATGCACAATGTAGGCAAACATTAAACAACAAGGGCAAAATGCAGTGAAACATATCTAAAAGGTTGGGACTATATTCAATAAAAACAAATCTTGAAATTTTTTGGTTTCTAAACCTACAGCTGTAAATTAAACACACTCAGTCACGTCTTCAGTAGGTTCTTTAAAATGTCCTTGAACCCAAAGCTGTCTGACCAACCTGTACGGGTCAAAGAGTCCAAAATGAAGTCAGATTGTAGCATGGTGGTGTTGGAAGGTCATGTTGTGTTTACGGATGCAGACAAAATTAGTTGTTATGTTCAAACACAATAACGAAGGTCTTCGCCATCCTTCAATTTGAGACGTCAGAACCAGCAAGGCAAGAAAACCAAATTAGAATAAAACTGCAGTTTTTTAAATGAACTCTGGGTCACATTTTAATAGAAGCTCCAGTTCTACTAAGACGTCCAATGTTTACAAAAATAATCCTAAATTAAATCTTTGCACAAGTAAAGTAAAACCCAACATGGGAGGTATTTAAATATAAAGCTGACTCGTCTTCAGCCTTTCTGAGAAGATTTTGTTTCTGGTTTCTTCAGTTTTAGTATTTAAGATCCACTGATTAATTGAAAAAACTTTGTGAATTTTATGTGCATGTTTTAAACTCTTCATCTACTTTAAAGAACAATCTGTTCAATTTGAGTCACTTTCATGAAATCTGACTCGTCGTCATCATCACCCTGAACATTTCCTCTTCATTTAATGAGCTTTGACCTCATTTGGGTTTCCTGAGTTCTGTATAAAACTTTTTTCTCCCCTGAAAGTTCATGTCTGATGTCCTGCTAAGCCCAGATCATAACATAACTTAACGCTCACGTGTCACTTCGTAGCTATAAACAACAATTTCCTCCTCCTAAGTCATTGGTACTTAACCATAGTGCATCAGTTTATTTTTAACGGCTGGTTACCGCAGAAACCAGATATTTTTACACACACGCTGTATAAAGCATTTGTTTCCTCTCACTGTCATTAAAAATGTCCGGTTTTACAAAAACATGCTTTTTATTTGCTAAATATCAAAAATACTGAAACAGAGAATTAAAATAAAATTCTAATTTAGATTTTCTCATTAGTTTGCTGATCTTTTATTGTGAGAAAATGGTTGCATAAAAATTTGCATGTTTTTTTTATGTGTGTGCAAAATGTTTACTGTGAAATAAACGCCAAATTTAACCCAGTTTTTATTTTATTTTATTTTTGACCCATTCTTTCTCTCCAAGCTCTATTAACTGGGCTTGGACCTTGCTGCGTGCATCATGTGCAGATTAATCCACGTGACATTGTGCCAGGACAAACGTGCCCACAAACACACACACACACACACACACACACACACACACACACACACACACACACACACACACACACACACACACACACACACGTTTGTAAACACAATCAGAGACTCAGCTATGAATCGTCTGTCCTGTCCCCTCGCTGTGATTATCCCGTCTGGGACGTTCTGCTCCTTCCCTCAGAGGAATCTCTGTCAATTACTCCCCCCCTCCCGCCCCATCGCTGTGACCCCTGCAGTTAGGCAGCCAGCTCTAACAGGATTACCGATCGAGACAGGGGTCAAAAGGTCGGAGCGCCTCCTGTGGCCACGATGAACGCTGCAGCTTACGCTGTATCTGCTCAGGCAGTTCCTGTTAGTTTAGGTGCAGGTTAAGCTCATAATCTTTTGTTGCCATGGAGCTGCTTCTTGGTAATTGTTACCTAACTTTCAAGTTAAAACCCTGTTATAAAGCCGAGGTAAATATAGTCCGGGCCTGCCGAGAGGCCGAATAACCCAAAGCTCTCAGAAAGTAGGAGACGCCTAGGTGAAAGCTTCCCTGAACCTGGAGCTGTTTCATCGAAATTGTTTTCGAATTACGTTTTTAAAATTCAGATTTGATCAAAACGAGACCCACGTGTGCTGAAGTTGTTAAGAAAAGAAGATTATCTTATATTAATGCGTTTAAAAAGGCAGAATTGAGGGAAATATCGGAGAAAAAAAACAAGAATCAGGTGGACGTGTTTGGATGAACTTATACAAAAAGAGTCTAAATTATGCATCACATACTGTATTTACATGCAGCCTCACTAATAGTAAGTTAAACTTTAAAGGGGAAAAAGGGAAAAACATCACGTTATGTCCTGTTTTACACAGTAAGAGTTAAACAGTGTGATTGGTTTTCCTTGCTGATGAGCCAATGCTGTGCAGTCCTCTTATATAACGTGGCGCACAAAGAGAGAAAGGAGGAAGTGTGAAGAATCTGGAATAATAGAACAGAGGGACAAAAGAGGCTAAAATGGGGACGGAGTTTCTTTTCAGGCCTGAATGAAAAGCCGGTGAAGAACCGACTGGTTCGAACCAGAGAAGTAAAAACAGTAAAAACAAAACATTTGGGATGGATGACTTCAAAAAGGGAAAAAATGAACTTTAGTTCACCTAATGGTCATTGAGTTCCCCCCTTTTTGCCTTTTTTGCGTATTGAATGAAATGTCACGGCTCAGTCATGCTGTCACCTGCGGCTTTACTCACATTTTGACCAAAACACTCGCATCTGATGGCTCAGCAGCGTCAACCACCCAGTAATTTGTTTTCAGCCTCGTGCCGAGTGACTCAGACTTGAGCCTCAGAAGTGACCAGATGACCAAAACAAATTCATTCGGTCTCAGATTATTCAAGAGTTTAGCCAAAGTGTGACTTAGCACACACTAACATGGATGGTTTGCACTTTTTTATAGATATTAAGATGTGGAGAATGTGTGAAATAACTTACTGTGGACAAAGACAACCAACTTTGTTCTCTGGATGTTGGTACCATCACCAGCCAGGCCGACATGAGGAATAGAGCTGGAGAGTTTGAGTGTTTGCAGCTCACCGAGTCGTCATCTGAACCTGGAGACAAAATACACAAGGTTCCTCTTTAAATGCACATTTTCAGGCAATACTTGATAGTTGATTTTAAGACTGATTTACTCTTACAAAGTAAGACTTTACTTCAGCTCTTCAGTCTTTATCATTGTGTGATTTCATCCTCAGACCATTTTAATCATAAAGCCATATATAATGGATCAGGTTTATTACTTAAAAACTCTTCCATGTTTTCAACAACACCAATGTTTGTAGTTACAAAGTGAAATTAAACAACTGAGTGATATATGACAAATGTACGTGTCACAGATTTATTGTGCATCAGGTCAGTTCACTGTTATTTTTATCTGTACTCTTATCTGAAAAATGCATCATTATGGTCACATGGCCTGTGTGGATTTATAAAAATAAAAATCCACAATAAGCACAAGAAAATGGCTTTTAGACAGCTGTCCACTGTAGTGACCATTGTGCATGAAGGGTTTAAGGAAGTTCAGTGTTTCTGTGTGACCAGATCAGGTTGCAGAAGCTGAAAGCTCATCAGAAACAAACTAAACAGAAAAAGCTTCAGGAACATCCGTAACTTTATTTTATGAAAAATTATAATCGCCTAATAAATCCCAAACTATCTGGATTAAAAGCATCTGAGAAATTAAAATGAGAAATCCAGACCTCCACACTCAACATTACATCTCATTTTCACCGTATTTATGCGGTCATGATTAGACGCTGTCAGTTTTTTTTGGATTTATGGAATCAGTGATAATAATTACATAAACAGGCTGCTAGCGTACGCCGCGTCCCAGATATTTGACACATTGTGTTGAGGCAACCAGCAGTGAGCGACCTCAACCAGTTGGTCCCAGCTTCATGAACAACAGCAGGCTGTGAGCGTGGGAACAAACCGAGAGGAGGAGGGAGAGAGGAGGACGTACGGCTGCAGGCAGAAAAAACCGGCCTCATCCTGATCCTCAAAATAATTCATCTGGGTGACATTTTAATTTATTTCTGATTTGAATTTAAACTCACAGGGTGGCTGTATATTAACTAAATGTTCTATTTTTTTTAATATAAACCTTATACAACCAGGTCAAACTTTTGAGATTTAAAACCTAAATGACGAGAGTTTCCTGGCCAACATGACACCGACACGGATACACACACACACAGTGAAAAACATAAAGGCTGACTGATAGTGTAAGCAATCAACCTGAACAGTCAGATGTGCCGATGTGGTTGGAAAACGTCTGAGCAAAATCATCAATCAAAACTTTTAAATCCAGATGTTTAAATGTCTAAAAGAGGCTTAAACTCACTCAACAGAACAAGATCCTTCAGATTTATCTGATTTTGGTGTCAATTTAAAGAATGTGGAGCAGAATATTTAAATATTTGTTTATACTTCTCTTGGTGTGAGTGGGTGGCCTTAACACATTTTATAAGTTTATGTCATTTTTTTATGTTAGATATGGAGGTAGAATGTCAAGAACGGCTTCATAAAGTGCTTCAATCTTTACTCGAACGAGGCAGATCCTTCAGTGTTGCAGTCAGGAATTAGTTTGATCGTTTTGATAAATCTTCCAGAGACATCACTGGGATGTATTTAAGCACTATAAACAGCCATCCATATAAATTACAAATCAAGCAGACATAAAAGTTTCTGTAATGAGTCACAAAATGACAATAAGATCAAATATAATCAATCAGTGTATTTCTACCAGTTGCTCACTGACCATTCCTATTTCTGTGTAAACACCAAGTCAATCTCTGAAGCACCAGTTTTGATTTTGACTTGAAAAACAGCATTATTTTTGCTTTTTATCATTCAAAACTGGCTTAGAACAGCACAAAGTCTGCTGAACATCATTAAAATGCTGGAGCTGTTGAAGCATAAGGAGCGGATTCAACAGTATCATCAGCATAAAGATGGAAACTGGCGCATATTAAGACCACTGACATAGAAAATACAAAGAGGAGCCCCAGAACTGATCCCTGGGGAACACCTTCAGGCGCACAAACAACACTAGAGGTGGATGATTATTATTATTACTTCATAATTACATCAAATGTTTTTGTCCAAAACTTACACTATTCATGTGCATTTAGTGCATGAATAAAAAGGTGATAATAAGGGTTATAACGACTAAATATTCAATTTACCTCAATTGTTTCACCTTGGTATGAACTGTTCCGATCGATACTTAAACTTTTGTCTGATATTCCAGCCTATTTGTCAGTTGAGCAGAAGCCACAGATATTTAATTAGCAGAGGGCCAATAACTCCCTCAGGTTGTGGGCCCAGAAATGGGACAATGCTAATTTCCACTTTTAGCTCACAGTGTCTGATATCACCAGAGCTTGAGGCCAGTGGTTCAGGCTTTATTAGATCCTGATACCTGAACTGTCGACTCACGTGAAGCTACATGCTCACAGCAATACCTCAGCCTCTGGCATCTGGCAGCAGCATGTATCACCTTAGAAGGACAGGAAGGAGCAGCGTTAAAGCATCAAGGAAGCAAAGTTACTAGGAAATCACTTGGTCAAAATCTTGGTGACAATGTGAACAACGATGAATGAAAAGAAGGAAATCCTTGATTTTAGTTGGCAATTTAAGCATTTGTTTGAGATTGTCTAATAATTTTAGCTTTTTCTTTTTAGAGGTCGTGATGAGTTTAGCTAATTTTGAATCCTGACCGGCCTGCAGTTAATCATCAGACAGCAGATTTAAAATTAGACACAATATTCCACTGGAACATGCCTGACCTTCACCCACAGCTGTAGACCTTGAGGGTGGAGAGCACAAAGAGGTAAAACATCCATCTGGAGACACGGCGAATAAACAGTAACACACATGTTCACCACGATCTCCAAACACAACATGTGCCTTCTCTGAAATGTCCTTACATAAAACTGACATTTCTGCATATTTAGTGGGATTTTATGTAATAGACATGATTGTGACGTGAAGGAAAAGAGCATGTTGTTTTTCCTGTTAGAGTCAACAGGAAGAGGATGGATCAAAGCATATCTGTGTTATAATGTCCTAGTCAAAGCTCAGATATATGTGTTGTTTCAGCACATAAAATCCTGACTGAATGTGCTGAAGCTTTTGGATTTAACGTTAAAACACATAAAAAAGTTTCATGAAACGTAAACAATTTAGCAAGGCACTATATCGCTGTTATCCCAAATTACAGATTTAGTTTCTGTGTCTCTCTTAATATGCTTTAAATCTGACAAATTCCCGCCTTAATACTGTTATTTTTAGACTAAATAAAAAAGAAACAATAATCAACTATAATCATACACAAGACAATAAAGCAGCATGAATGTTGAACAAAGGAAAAAAAAATTTTTTTTAAGCGTCTTTGTGATTTTGAGAATAAAAGCTCTTTGTTACAACACGCTCTCATCACACTGTTTTCCAAATAGGAGTTCTTGTTGAAATGACACAATATCTATGTCAACATGTTTGGGTCGGGGTGAACAAAGCTGTGAAAACGAACGTCTACACACGGATTAAAAGCTTTTTCAGGTCGCAGTGCAGGAGCAGCTTTCTGCCTGCTTTCCCTCAAACCGATTCCTTTGATTTCAGACCAGTGGGATCAGACCCGGTCTCAGACATCATACAGGTAAATTTCCACTGAACTGAACTACTAACTCGCCTGCCCTCAATATTTTTCTAATACAGGCCACTGGGCTGTCTGTGCCTGTCACAGAAAGACTCAATATGTGTAAACCCTCCCCCCCAAAAAAACACTTTGTCCTAAACAATAACAGCAGAATGACTTTAGGGTTTCCTAATTATAAAACTTAGTAGAGGGTTTATTTTTGTGAAGAGATCAATATGTTTCAATCAAATATTAAGCCTTGAGCTGAGACCACTGACTGTGTTAGAGATGAGCTTCTGCTGGTGGTTTCTCTTGATTTCACACATTAAAAAAAAAGGATTTCACTGAAAAGTTTTGGTTTCCTTATATGGTACCCAATAACTAAGACTGTGCTACTGTTTGAATTATTCTTTTAATTTCCATTTCATCCACATGGAAATCTAATATAATGCATTCCCCGCACTTCAGTGATGATAACAGACATTGTCATTTATTGTAAAATATTGTCACATGTGAAATTATATTAAAAAAAAACTATATCATGGTGGATAATGGTGGGTTATTACACTAAGGCTGCAAGTTATCCTAATCTATGAGTTCATATTAAGAGTCATAAAGTTTTAAAATACATTTATATAGGATAACCGTATTTTACAAGTTTACATACTGACTGTATGTAAACTTGAATTTGCGAAAAAAAAAAAACATAATAAAAAAAGTTCTTACCAAGTTTTCTGTCCTTTAGCAAATAGAAATATTTTTCATATTTCTAACTAAGTTAAAGCAAGAAAAGTTTGGTCTGATTTAACTTCAGACAGTGAGAATAAAATGTGTTTTCATCTTTTTATCCGGTGTATGTAAAACGTCTGGTTTCATTTTATTGATTTGTATAATTCAGGGAGTCATTTTTGCCCTCAGTTCGGCTAAATATGCTAAGACCTGCTTAAGGATACAAACATGAAATTTTGAAAAAAGACAACTATAAAATTTTTCTGGTTTTTTAGTATATAGTATATTTTAGTTCAGGAAATTCAATGCAAATATTCCAGGAAAGAATTTAATTTGTTATATCTATATTTAAAACATTAGATTTTTTGTTTGTTTTTTTTAGCTAAAGTTATTAAGAGCCATTTTCACCGATTGCCGACCCTTTGCTGTAGCCAATAGTGACTCTACAGTATTGGTTGATGTAGATTAGGTATTGAAACTGATTAGTCTATGTAAGGTTATAACATCAAAACTGATCAACTTGGACATTTCCTACTGATGTTCAACTCCAGTTTGAGTAAACAGTCCATCAGTCAGAGTCTGGTGTCTCTTGATAGTCTCTATGGTCTTTCAAAAAATAACCATGACAGAAATATTCACTATGGCAGCCTTGTTTTTATCAGAAGTGTCTGCTGACGCTCGTCTCCAAACACTCCCCCCTTCTCTCCGCCTCCCTGTTGCCTCTTGATGATTGATGGCAGGTTACTTAAAATCTTTCTCCTTCAACGCCTGGACTCGTTTACTGTTCAAACTCATGTTCGCACACATTAAGGATTGCTTTTCTTTCACTAATTGGTTGTTTTTGTACCTATATCATTTTATTTCTGCTGATATTATAATTATAATAACTTTAATTGCAAATAAAAATTCATTATTGTGCAAATTAAATAAATCTCTTGTACATTTTAACTGTACAACACTTTCTGAAGACGTTTTACATTTTCTTTCTCTGCAACTTTACAAACCAATGTATCTCTTGTAATTTGCTGGAATCTCAGTCGGTTCTGGTCGACTTTAAATAGATTATGCAAAGCGGGATTGAATTATTTGCTGTCATTTCCTACCCCAAACAGACCGGCGGGAAGCAAACAAAAAACTGCTGCAGCACAGAACAGAGACGGAGCGAAATGACCCCCATCCGTCAGCCTACATTCAGGAGCTTCAGCGAATCCACAGAAAGTTGATGCTGAGGCAGATTGCATAATTTCACACAGCTCCTCCTGCTTTTACTCGGCAGTAACTTGCTGGGCTGTTCTGACGAGATTCAGAGAAGCAGGATCTGACTGATTTATTTCTTGAAACCGTAAAGTTCACAACGTGCTCCTACCTTTTCGTGAAACTTAAAAGTAACTTCCCCTCAAGCGACAATAAGTACCAGACTAACCTCCTGGTTCAACTTTAGTAAGTTTTGCACAATGACGAGAAATATGTTCATATAAAGTCAGAAACTTTATTCTCCTGTAATCAACAAGATGATTGTAAATATATAATGCTCAATATGTGTTATGGACACACACCATGGTTCAGACCAGTAGTTAGTCGTTACAATGACAGTCATGTTGATGTTCTGTTTGTGGTTAAATAGAAAAGAAGCAAAAAAAAAACTTCCAAGCACTGAAAGCCTCATCCCAAGGAGGTTGGTCTTCCACTGATTCTTTCAGACATCTTCTTCATATATTTCATTATCAGGTTTGTGAAAAATGTTTAAATATCTACCCGATTTGCTGCCCTAGTTTATTTCAGTTTCCACACATTAAAAACCTGATTGGGGTCAAGTTACTGCACTTAATTTAGACCTTTGACCTCACTAAATGATCACCAGGTTCAACTTTGATAATGAAGCTCTTCAAAACAACATGTCTGGATTTTTATGAAAAAAGAAAAAACTAAAGGAAAGTTCACACAGTTGTAGCTATTTATAATGCTATTTCAGATCACATGGAGGCAAAACAATGCGGCGCATGCAGGAGGAAGCATGCAGGTCGGCAGCACACGGCGAAAGCTGAATCGAGGGAAGGAGGGAGGGAGAAAAAGCAGGCGTGCCCATTCAGCATGCTCCGGGGATTACAGAAGCCTATTTAAAGTTCAGCGCCACGGAAGCTTCCCCCCATGTCGAGAGGACAGGAGGCAGATCCTCGGGACGTGCAGGACGAGGCAGAGCTGCTTGGAGGGTTTTTAATTTAGAGTGTGCAGCGACAGGGAAGCAGCAGAGGAGACGGACTGATCAGAGGCGCTTCGGCTGGAAAACCACTAAATACTTACGCTTTTTTTCCTCCATACATTAAACAGGCCAGGTAGGAAAAGCAACTTTCTTTGGATTTGTAATTAAAAAGGTCAAATAAGTACAATAGTAGTGGCGTTGATTGTTACAAAACCGATGTGTTTGTTGCAATACGAGGTTATGCATTGATTAGTTTCTATGAAAAAAGGAGGTGTGCCAGTAAGACGTTCCTGGTTTTGATCAGACAACGAGAGCCGCTCTTTCATCGAAAACCGTCTTGTCAAACTTCATTCTTTAAGCCTGAATCAGTCACTTATTATTCCAGTTAACTGTCTGCAGGCAATACTTATCTTTTTCATAGATGTACAGTCCTCCCTCCGCTGTCACACTGAGGCTGCACCTCTCTCTCTCTCTCTCTTAGACAACCAAACATGAAAGCTGAAAAGGCAAACACAGACTGTTTATTCATGCAGATGACTAGATTACTGAAACAGTGTTTGATGAACAAGAGCTCACACTCTACCAAGTTTTACCCAGAGCAGAGAACGGCCTCTTAAAATCCATCAAAATGGACCAGAATAATTTCATTAAAGACAACATTAAATGTCTGAGAAGATAATTCTTCATGCAACTTATGACGCTTTGTTGCTGTATCACTTGTGTCGCTTAAGTACATCTGTTACATCACTATGAGTAAGTAGTTACTAAAAGAAACTCTGCAGATTAGAAAGGAGGGATTTGGAAAGAGGAATAATTTCCTTCTTTTGACTATGCCAGAAAGGTGTGCTCCATTGTTATATATTCATCAATTACTTTCTTTCGCTTACAAAACATTTCCAAATCTCTTGTTCAAAATGTACCTCTTCGGTAGAAATGATAGTTTATATTGTTTTTAGATTATATTAATGTAAATAACTAAGAAACCAGGACAGTTGGTCTGAAGCAGAAACAAATGAAGATGCTGCCTGAGGCCTCCAGGCCAGCAGGGGGCCTAAACGAGCCTCAATCCCAAAGGATTTGCTAATCGTTGAGGTGTTTACCATTACCAGAACTAGATCATATGGTTTTTGTTTTTTTTTCATATTTACCATGGTTGGTCATAAGTAGATATCGTGAGCACCAAACGATTTAGTGTGATGACAACAAACAAAATTGTAAATAAGCAGCAACTTCTTCCTTCAACTGGAATTATTTCAATGTTTTTCAGTTTCTGAATGTCTTTCAGAAAATTAGCTAAATAATTCATGCTAACAGCAAAAAAGGTTTCAAATACATAGTTTGAATTACGTTATGTCTTTATTTCCTTATAGTCATTAAAGGGAAATCAAAATCAACTACGATCCTTATCGCTGATATGAAAAAAATCAGAGATCAAAAATTTAATAGGAATATTTTTGAACAGACACACCCCTCAGTGTTCACAGACATTTTCAAATGGTTGGACAGCAATTGTTGTAGACAGGTTGAACTGAAAGTGAGTACCACCGCAGACGTGCATAAACATGTCATTAAAACAATGAAGACCTGTTACGATACATTGGTACAGATCATAATCGGGCCTCTGGCATTGAGCTTTGAATGAAAACGTAAAAAAACATTTCAAGTCTAAGCATTAATATTCTTCACTCCGATCTCTCCCATCCTGTACAACTGGCCTTTTTTGTGTTTTCTTCAAAACTTTTCTTTTTTCCCCTTCCCCTTTGCAGCCAGTGTGAAGGTCTACATGTTTGCCATCTGAGGTTGTTTTTCCCCCTCCAACATCCCAGCTCCGCGTTTGCTGCCAGACCCTGACAGCCGATCCGGATCTGCGCCCAAAAATTCCTCACCACTGACCAGGGCCTTAATGTTCTGGGTGTTTCTGTGCAGGGAAATACAAACTCGATATTGCCCCTACTTTTTTTTAAATTTCTTTCATGTTTTGAAACAAGTGCTATACTTTTCTGAGCCCCTTGTTTCTCGGGTAGGATGTATAAATCCAGCTAAACAAAAAGGACTCGCTGTCCCTAAGACATCTAACGTTACAGAGCCACACCTGTGTGAAACAGAGAGGAGGGACGAGGAAGTGAGGACGAAATGCAGCTTTTTACAGCTGAAGATGACATACGTTTCTTAAGTTTATTGGAAAAAAAAACGTCTGTAATGTCCCAGCAGCAGCAGCAAAGTCTGTGTACGCTGTCACGTCTCCAATGGAACCGCCCCACTGAGTCAAGCACCAGCAAAAAAAAAAAAAAAAAAAAAGCACACCACTCTCCTTCATGTTGTAATCACACTTTAGTGTTTGTCATTAGATATCCAAATCTGTCCCTCTGTGAACAATGGGGCCCAGGGGATTAACACACTCGAAGGTTTTCCCACAGAACGGCGTCAAGGTGGGCATTTTATTTCAGCGAGGCCTGGGAGAGCTCGAATGAATTCTCCAGGCATCTGCATCCATCTTTATGCTTTCTAAAATGTTTTCTGACTTTAAAAAGACGTGAAGGCTTTATTTGCAATTCCCCTAAATCATGTCTGTGGTGTGAAATGTCTTAAGAAATCGCACCTTCGCAACACAACTCTCTGAACTGTATTCCTACTTCAAGTCGGAAAATCAACGTGATTCGCTCACATTGATTGGTCAGGTGATTGTTCACACACAAAAAAAGCTCATGCATTTGGATGAATAACATATAATCGTCTACGATAGTCTAACACATTTTAAAGACAGATTGAAATTCAGATTTCAGATTGATCTGAGTTATAAGTTAAACGGGTAAAAGTTGGCTGATTGCAGAGAGTCTTTGACTTAGCAGCAATTCCTCAAACAGAACAGCCATGTGAAGGCAAGTTCATCCTTTAACAGGAAGAAGAAAGTCAAACACACACCTTTCTGTGTCCACAGCAGAAGTAGCTTTGTTGGTGGAGCAGCTAAATGGATAAACTATGAGGCAGTGGAACAAGCAGTAGGATAAAAACTGGGACCGAGGGCATCGTCTCAGGAGAACGTGACATTGTTGGTAGCAATATGGCAACCAATGGACCCTTCCAGAGAGGCGACTCTGTTAATAAATGTGGAAAATATGAGTGCAGAAAGATTAAATCAAACAAAAACCACCAGAAACACAAACAAACCGTATCTTTCACAATGTTTTATGCACTTTGAGACCTCATTGGATTTTTGAGTTTGGAGTTGGTGAGAAAACTTCAGGAAGTGTTGCTTTTGATTTTTGTAACCTGTAACCTAGAAGCGTCGCTCACACTACAAAAGAACATAATTACACAACTTCCTTAACGCCTTTGCTACCTTATGTCTCCAGTACTCAGATTGGGCTCCTTTGTTGTTAATAAGATGAACTTTTAATATTGGTGAAATAGTAAGCAATAGCTGAAAATTAGTGTTTTGAACAGGGATGACGAGTTTGTAGGTAAGGCACTTTTCCAATGTTAAAAATGCTACAGTACTCTGGGCTTTTTAGGATGCTGACTGCTCATAAATATCACATATAACCACATGAAATCGTTTTGAAAAATACTTCATAGGAGCTCCTAGAAAAATAAATCTAAAAATACAGACTGGATCCTTTTGTATTTAAGTTATGGATCATTAGGACACATTCAGTATCAAACACTTGCAGCTTTTCGCCATCATCAGAAGAGTATTTATAACTCTGACAATCATCCAGTCCTTGGAGACCATAAAAAGAAACTATTATAATCTCTCTGGTCCCTGTGCTCCATTTTTAATGACCCATTTGTTAACCCAATTAGACTCAAATTAAAAAAAGACACTTTGTGTCTCCAAGCGAAGGACCCCATCGTCTTCGGTCAGATGAATTGTTCAGAATTGGTCTGACTTGTTTTGGTCTGGAAAAGAAACTATCCCGACTGAACGGTGTAAAACTAAATGCTAAAAAAAAAAGAAAAAAAAAATCCAGTATGAATAAAATAAGCTGGTTGGGAAGAAATGTGTTTCCCTGCAGATATCTGGACCTGTCCGCCTGTTTTAGCCAGGACATGTTTGTATCACGTCACCTCGGTGTAAATCCACTGCCGACTGTTACTGGGTAGCTGATCCGTTCCTTGAAGTGCATTAGAGCGCTGACGTCCCTTGGCCAGGATTAGAGAGCGGGAGGGACGGCGGTGGTGATGGCACAGTAAACAGCGACTGAGTGGCGGGTTGCTGGGCCACACTGCCATTCAGTGATACTGTCAGCCCACATTAAGCTGCCGTGGCTCTGAAGCGCAGCATCATAATCCCATTAAACTGTGACCAGGTGACGAGACGGGGGGGAACTGCGAACTGAGCTACAGGCGGATAAACCTGCTTTATTGAGAGCTGGAGAGGAAGTGAAAGTCACTGCTGAGTTCTGGTTATTCATTTTATATATTTACGTTTGTTCATTCCTCTCTGCCTTCAGACGGCGCGGTCATGGGTGTGAAGATGCTGCAGTGTTTTCCTTTCTACAGACGATGCAAAGAGCGTTGCAAGAGCAGGGAGGCCCCCCAGGAAGCAGGTGGGAACACTGTTCACATTTTGTCAGGTTAATGCAAACTTCTTTGTAGGGATTTCACATGGCTACCACAAGTTAAATAGTAGTGTTATTAAGTACAGACGAGAATATATACTTTAAGTTTTATCGCAATATTTTGTGGTACTATTGTAGTGAAGATAAGAATTATTTATTGCAACTTTTTCAGGGAATTGTGTAGATGCCATTTACTGCTAAGTTGTAAATGGTATCCACACCATTTACAATTTCATGCACCATTTCATCCCCATCATGAAATGGAGATGATTACCATGAGCAGGGAAACGAAAGCTTGCCAGAGTTGACCAGAAGATGAATGGAGGACAATCCTATTAGAAGCAGCAAAAGACTTGTAAACAAAGACATTTTTTTAGCTGAGAAAAAGCTGCTACAATAGAATGGGTTTATTAAAAACATATTAAAGGATTAAAATGGGCCGGTTGAAGTTCAGACCTCAGTCAAAAAGAACTTGTGAAAATATTTGAAAAATGATCACTGATGCTGTCCGTTCAGTTTGACTGAGCTTCAGCTATTTCGCTAGGAATGGGCAAAAGTTTCCGTCTCTAAGACAGAGGCGCTTCTACAAACTATAAAAACAACGTTTCCAAATCATTGATGAGTCGTTTCAAAGCATTGTAGCATTTTCTTTGTCACATATATAATACATGGACAATTCCAATAGAAAACAATAAAGTCAGTGGCTGTAAAATGGCCAAACGTAAACAACAGAAACAAAAATTAAAACGTATGAATACTTTTGCAAGGCAATGTCAGTGCAAGGAGCCCAAACAAAACACTATATGAGTATGAAAAGAAAAATTAGAGTAAAGTTAGCTTAATTGTTTTGTATTTTACACTAAGAAAAAATGAGAGAAAAGTTAGCTTAATTGTTCTCTATTTTACACTAAGAAAAAATGAGTAAAGTTAGCTCAACTGTTATGTGTTTTTCGCTCACAGTTCCCACAGAGGAGACGAAGCCTCGTCTGTCCTCCACGACGTCCTGGGGCAGCGAGGGCGAAGGAGCGGGGGGCCTCAGCCGGGGATCCCAGATTTACTTCTCCACCAAGGCCCGGCTGTCCTTCAGACACCAGCTGGACAGCAACATCAACGCCGTGGACGCCACCTACTGAGCAGAGCGGAGAACTGCAGGGGAGGCAAACGGACTGGGTCTTTAGCTTTGCCTTTACTCTGAGGAAAACAGACTGGATGTGTCAGCTCAGCTCTAGAAAAAAAAAGTAAATAAAAAAAGAGGACTCGTTATAGAAACTGATGGGAGCGCAAAGGACGGTCGTTTACAGGTTTCTTCACCAACAAGTGCATTACTTTTTTTTTTTTCATTTTGCAAGTTTTCTATTCTGCTCTTTGTGTTTTGATATTTGTGATATATAAAAAAATGCTTGTTTTCACTTTGTTCATCAGATCATCACGGCTGATTTTAAATTGACTTTTTTTTCTATAGTTGTAGAGATTTATCATGACTAACTCAATCTGAAGGACAGAACTAATATTAACTTGTTCCAGTATGTTTGACTTTCTAAATTCGCAAGGTTGTAGTGAATTACTAAAAAGCAAAACATAATTTTTAATATCTTTTGTTACAAAGGTTGAATATCCCAGAGATCGCACATGGAAAAATGTCACTTCAGCTGTTTTATGTAACATTTTGAAAACAACAAACTGAGCCATACTGCCACTTTTCCATTTCTCTGCTGTTATTTAATTTTCACTCTTTTCCACACTCTGAAATATGAAATGTTTTAATGCTACTTTAATGTGCTTATCTACAATAACATGTTGACATATGTGGGGATAATTTCCTCACTGACAACCTAAACTAATATATTCTGAACTGCAGTGGTCTGCTAACAGCATTTGTAATAAAACCTGTTTGTATATCAAGTGACTCTGATGTTTTGCTTTATTTTATATTTTCACTTAGAAATTTACAATCACTCATTGCGGGCAATAATATTATCGATTTCTATTCTCTTTTTTTATTAAGTGAGGACTTAATATTACGAAATTGACTAAAAATGTGGTGAAAATAAATTTCTCTTGTTTCTCACCTGCACCAGGAAATGGAAAAACTGAAAATAAACTCCTGGCAAAGAGCAACAAATTAAGCCACAGAGTTCAAGTATCCAACCAGAACTAAGACAAACTAAGACAAATATTATTGATAGACACAAATGACACAAACTGATGTGAGATTTGGTGAGGAACAAATGAACACAACTTAAACTTAGTGTGTATGCATCTGGGCTTTTGTGGATCACTTTTGCCTTGCGTGGATTAGAGAAAAATCCAAAATAAATTTAAACTTGTTCTACCAAATCTTGCTTTTAGAATTTCCCAGAGTTGCTAAATCGTTCCGCGGTGTAAAATAGACTCAAATCTGTCATTAAATAACCCAGAATGAATATAACATTTTCCAACCCACCAAGTAACAAAAAGTCCTCTCTCCACATTAATCAAAAACACAACACAGATGAGGCATCTTGTCCTGAAATATTTATTAAAGAGTATTCACAGCTATAAAAAGAATTAAAATTAAAAAATAAATCAGTCCTAAATCAAACTCCACACACACACACACACACAGAGACATCCTCACTGTGTGTGTGGCTTGGAGATGACTCCGTCTGGGTATCGCTCCTTAAAGCGAGCCACGACCTCCGGGTCCAAGAGATGAATGCCGTCCAGCTGGTTCCCCAAGGTTATCCTGGACAGAGCGCGAGAACGCCAACATTTAGTCCTCAAAACAGATTTAAGATTGACATTTCAAAACTTCACACTCACATTTCCTCATATTTTTGGAGCATTCTTGACCTTTGAGTGGAAAACATTTACCAGAAACCACAATGTCATTTACCAGAAACCACTCAAGTCTGATCAGGTTTATTTTAATATTTAAAACATCTAAGGATCTTGTGCAGCATTGTTACTAATTTTTTTTTTTTTTTTTTTTCATAAAAAGTGAGCGTAGAAGTTTAATGCCTTGATTTAAACCCTGATTTAAGGTAGCATAGAATAAAATAGCCCCGGTTTAAGATTACATTTATTCATAGATTCTTTCATTAAAATAAAAAAGATCAGTGAAACGACACACAAACATTATTGGTGAGGCGACAAAAAAAAAGAGCAAGAAGAAAAAAAAAGAAAGACTTGAATCAATCTAAAAATAGAATCTTAATTTTTCCAGATTCAGATCAGAATCTGTTACGTGATGCAACAAGAAAGAACAATCTCCTGTACCAGTCTGCATCACAGCGAATTTGAAGAGGCCTCTGACTGGAGACGCTCGGATGAACTTTGATATTCTGTTTCCTCCTAAACAAGTAAAGGGTTACCAGTTGGGCTGGACGTTGTGAGGTCGTCCGAAGAGCTCGATCTTCCTGGTGCCGGGCGACAGCCGCTCAATCATACCGTAGATCTCATCTGGTTTGTGGCTGGTGGAGCGGACCTGAGTCAGAGAGCGCAGACGATTACGAGCGGACAGGAACTGGAAATAATAACCCGTGTCTGAAGATGACTGGTGCTTTACTTCGGCCACGATGACGTCGCAGTCCAAACCTCGGTTGAACCCCTGCGTGCTTCCCTTCACCCCCACCTGAAGACAAACCGAACACGTGGTTTTCAGGCGTTCGCCTTCTGCAGCAGCAGGGAGAACGACTGATTGGACTTTAATTTACCAGACAGTGCTCCTTCCCGTGGTTCAGCCAGTGGCCCGTCCTGCCGGTGCGAATGATTCGCTGCAGCTGGTTGGTTTTCACCCAAATGATCTCGTCGACGCGCTCGTAGCTGAGGGGACGCCATGTTGAAACGATGAGGAGGGGAAGAATAAAGAGCAGGTAACACGACAAACAAGCAGCACCTACCCCCATTGGCTGAGACACTCCCGGCCCAACTCCATGGCCCTGTGAAAGGACAAGATCCTTCTGTTAAATTTGGTATAAATTAACTTGCCTTAAATTGAGATTAAATATAGATTTGATGGGTATCAATGGACGAGCAGTCTTAAGATGGATAGAGTGTGTTTACTGAGTGTTGAGGGTTGCTTCGTTTACCTGCCAGTGACCCAGAGGAAGAGGAAACCGTCATCCTGCAGGGCAGGAATGCTGAGTTTCCTCATCTCGTCGTCGGTCAGCGTCCCGTACGGCAGCTCCATGTGGATGTCCCACGGTGGGTCGGCCATCACCACAGAGAACTTCCCCAGGATGGACATGTCCAGGAAGCGGATGTCGCAGCAGATCCACTGAGGACCAAACAGCAGCTTTACAACCCGTGGAGGTAAAAAATACCCCTCGTCCTTCTCGGCGGCGGGTTTGTCCTCGTTTCTCTCACCTGCGACGGGAAGAGTTTGCCCACGTTGCTGTCGGCGTCTTCGGCGTGCAGCCCGATCTCCGGGGCCCCCGACTGGGGCCCCATCAGGCTGCTCTCGGCCTCGGGGGGGCTATCGATCTCGTAGTGCACGTACTTGCAGGTGTCCATGTGGAAACAGGTGTTGAGGAAGGAGCAGTCGCCGAGGCTCTCGTCCGTGTGCTTGTTGATGATGCGGCTGAAAGACAGAAGTTGGAAGCCGGTTGACAAAACGCTTGGTGCTGTAAATCTTAGCCATGTATTTAAAAATTTGTATTTAAAGGATCACTTTAAATGCAAGCAAAATAAAACAAGCTATCAACCTTTTCCTTTGATGAGCAGCTTAAGGCAACATACAGTAAATACAGTCAATGTTTGCACTAAATGTTGTAAGAGAAAGTCAATATATTCAGAAAAAAATAATTAAAACAAGTTGTAAAACCGTCAATAAATTAAAATGTTTGTCAAGCAGAAGGCGTAAATAACCTACCGGAAATGGAGCTTAGTGCAGGGCTGTGGTGTGTCTCCGGAGCGGGCGCACTCCTCTTTTGTCCCGTAATCGCAGAACTCCTGGACCTGAGCTCGACCACGAGACCTGAACTTCTCCACGATGGACTGCTCCTTGGCTGTGCTGGCATTAAGGAGCTCCAGGATCTCCTGACTCATCTGTAAATCAAAAATAAAATAAAAGCACTGACAATGACACTCCTCTGGTCACTCTCCTGCCCATTCAGGTGCTTCCTGAAATATCTAAAATGACTTCCAACCTTCTTGCTCTGCTGCTCTTTAGTGGACTGCTGGTTCAGGAGACTCTCGATCTCCATGTCCAGGTGAGACGACTGGCTCTTGCTGCTGCGGCTCTTCTTCTCGGCTCCGATTGCCGCCGAAGATCCCGCCAGCTGCAGGGAGGAAGCCGGCGTAATGGAGGAGGAGGACGCGTGAGGAGGAGACGCAGAGCTCTGAGGTTTAGGCGAAAAGCCGCCGAGGGTCTGGTCTTCGGCCTTTCTCTTGACCCCGGCTCTTTGGGCTCCGGACACAGAGCCGATCATGGCCCACAGCTTTGTGTGATCCACGGCTACGACGACGGTGGTGGGCGGAGAGGAAGTCGTGGAAGAGGAGGAGATGGAGGTAGGCTGCCGGACCTCGATGAGCTCCTGGGCGGAGAACTTGAGCAGCAGGCTCTGGATGCATCCGTGAGTAACCGTACCTTCAGCCTGTGTTGATGAACGCAACATGGAAGCACTAAATAAAGGGACCAAAGATGCAGTTAAATAGTCTTATGTCGATGTTGGGAGACTTACACTGTTGAGCTGATTTGTGATGGCCAGCGAGTCTATGGGCAGCGAGAGGCTCAGATCGGAGAGATATCCCAGCAGCCTCTTCTCCAGCTCAGGGTCCGGCGGCTGCTCCGTCTCCCCCTGAGACGTAGAAGGAGCTGATGGAGCTGGGCTGTCGCTCCTGGCTGTGGAACCCTCAGCGCTGAGCCCACCGTCTGAGTGGAGAACAAGACTGATGAAATTTTATGTTTCCATTTGTAGGAAAGGAATCGCAGGGAGAACAACCAGGGCAATGGGGTTATTCCATAACTTTGATTCAGATTTACTGCATAACTATTTGCTATGTTTGAATGGAAATATTTGAATCTAAATTTTTGTCTACTGTGTTGGTCAGTGTTTTTGTAGCTCTATATTTTATAATACAAAATTTGGATGAAGATTGATGAATACGTGGCTAGTAGATTGGTGGATGATCGGCTGATCAGAGGATTGATACGTATGAATGGACAATTGAGGAATGAACAGTGACTTCTAGGGCTGTAGTGATACAATAATTTCACGATACGATACATGATATTCTGCCCACGATATGATATATATTGCGGTCTTCAGCAAACGATACAATTCTACACACTTTTGCGATTTTCTGAAAGATTTTAGAGGGAAGGAGTGATTTTGGTGATATTTTGTGACTGTTACAAAGTTGGATTGAATTAATTTAACTGAAAACTGATTAAAAGCACGAACTACACAATACCTGGCTCTGGTTGGACATGGACACGGACTTAAAGTCGAAAGCTGGACAAAATGAATCACAGTGGTGAGAAAATATGTTTCTTTTAATTGAAACAGAACAAACTGTAGCTGACATGCATTTGTAAGGTAAATAAAGTGAACCAAGAACCTGCTCTGAATAGTTTGATACCCTTTTAACCTTGACATCTGAAGAAATCACTCTAAGCCTGATGACCTGGTTCGAAGCAAGCAATGAGTGAGCAAGGTGACAGATGGATGTTAAATACTTGCAGATTAATATCGATTTTTTTCTATGAAAGAGAATATCGATATTTATTGCGACTTCGATTTTATTATACAGCCCTAGTGACTTCATGCTTCGATTGATAAATGGATTTGATCGTCATATGTTAAAACAAAAGGTTACTTTTTCGTTAGTTTTCATTTTACTTATCTTTAATAAATGTGAGATCCTAATAATATTTAAATGGTCCGTTTTACCATCGGTCGTTCATATCAAATGTATTATCTTAATACAAAGTCAGCCATCGGGTCAGTGGATTCCTAAACGGGTTGCATAATTTAAAAATATTCACAATGTAGAAGGTATACATTAGTTATATGGCAGTAACAAATATTTTAACAGACTCCTAATAAAAGAAAAGGCTCTTTGAATATCTGATGCGTTCAATTAACCCTTGCGCGCAGGCAATCTCACTTTAATCAAGCTTCCCAGTGATTGTTTCTATTATTTTAACATAGTAATAACCGGAACAGCAACGATGCAGACCCCGCTCCCGCCGCCTTGCACGTCCCGAACTTCACGTACCCGTCCCGGACAGCTGCGCCGGGTCCTTCCGCCGCCGCTTCAGCCTTTCCCGCAGCGAGTCCAGCTGCTTCTTATGGGCCTGAATGTTGCTCCATGTGTCCGACATGATGAGCTCGATCACCGAGCTGTGCGATAACAGAAATTGGTCACAGTGGACCGAAACACAGGGTGAAAATAATCCGCGCTCCAGACAGTGAAGTATGCGTGGTGCACAGAGAAAAAAGCGCCGGAATGAAATCCTGTTTGGCCACAAATACCGTTCCGATTTGTCAAAAAAGGCCCTCAATTCCGAAAAGCACGGGTTGCTATTTTGTAATTTTAAGAATAACTTTTCCTTGTTAACATTCATTAAAAATATAACAGTAATGCTTAAAATAAAACCCTTTTAGATTGGATGTCCTGATTTACACTCTTTCTCGGGTGGTGGCGGTAATGCACCAAATACTGCCAACTATCTCCAGACAAGCAAGAAGAAGAACCTTATCAGAGACAACTTCCGGTGTCCCTAAAAGTAAAAGCCCTATTCCTTTGTGGAAAAAAATTCTCTGCAATATTAAAATAATAATAAGAAAGAAACATTAGTAGCTGTCCATACAGCTAGGTTTTATGTTCAAATGTAGAACTTGTTGAAAAAACATCTGAGAATTTTTTTTTCCGTTACTCGTTGGGTTCCTCCGAAGCTGTTTTTCAAGCGAAACCGTAGCAAAGATGGCGGAGAAAGAGGAGAGCAGTGGAGCTGGAGAAGCCAAAACTGAGCTGGAAATCATCAAGGTAGGTTATCCTGGATCACAATCACTCAGCCTGATATAAGCGAACAGAGCATCTGACCATTGCAGGTCATTGGTGTGGTAGGAGTCATAGTTTGTTATTTTCAGCCAGCTGTTGTTATATTGTCTCACTGTTGCCTTCTTCAAATACACTCTTAAATAATATTCATAAGAAAGTCTTGAATTGCGAAAAGGTGAAGTGAACTTTAAGGCTAGTATAACTGTAGGCGTCATAACAGCTTTATCAAGTAAGTCACACTCAGTTTAAAGCTCTGTTTCAGGCCGTTTTTCCTACATTTTATGTCACTGGTGTTGGCTTAAAAAATGCAAAGAAAGATTTTTGAAACAATGTCACCAACTGAATCTGTTCAAATGTTGAGCAGATCAACAGAACGATTTGTTCATGGTTGTGTCATATTACAGCTAGAAACTAATGATCAGGCCTGAAATCAGGAGAGTGATTCACTCAGACTTCCTCAGACATATAAAGGTTACAAAGCCAACCTTCTATCACCTGCAGAACATTTCCAGGATTAAATAACTATCTCTAGTAACATTGATTACTGCAATTGTGTCCTCTGAGGTCTTGTCTTGTTTTGGTTTTTCTGTCATCGTATGTTTTTTGTAGTGGTCTGAATTGCTCTCACCACTTGTCCTCTGCCAACACAGGAGCTGGTGGACGAGCTGCACAACTTCAGAGATTGTTACTTCGAGACGCACGGCGTGGAGGAGGCCAGTCGGAGAGACGGTGACGTCAAGCAGAGGATGGAGGAAACACTGAAGAGGCTGGAGGAGAAAGAAGGTGGCTCTAGATTTTCATAATCAAAATGCTCATAACATCAATACTGTAAAATATCTTTCACGAATTAATTTTTTATTTTTATTTTGTGTGTTTCTGTCAGACATCTTAAAACACAACGCAGAGTTTCTGCTGCAGAAGGGCAGGTGTCTGAACGTGACCCCGGACTTCAGCGCCGCCGCCGAGGAATGCTTGTCCCGAGCCGTGAAGCTGGATCCCTGCCTGGTCGAGGCCTGGAACCTACTGGGGGACCAGTACTGGAAAAAGGGAGACCTGGTTGCATCCAAGAACTGCTTCACTGGTGCCCTGCAACATGTACGTCACTTTGACAAGGAGGACTGTTTTCTCTGCAATCTAATCACCTAATCACTTCTTTATCTTTTTACTTATCGTAGGAGAAGAATAAGGTGTCGCTACGCAACCTCTCCATGGTGCTGAGGCAGCTGCCAACGCCCAACAAAGATCAACACGGGAAGCATGTGCTGGAGAGTGTGGACCTGGCCCGGGAGGCGGTGCAGCTGGATCCCGGTGATGGGACTTCATGGTGTGAGTAGAATAATAGCGAGTCATCTCTGGTTGCTTCTTTAAACACTTTACCTTTAATTCATTTTTTCATGTTTTTCAGGCATTCTTGGAAACGCCTACTTGTCTCTGTTTTTCAACTGCGGTCAGAACCCACAATTCTCCCAACAAGCTCTGAGCGCCTATGCAAAATCTGTGAGTTTACACAAGGATACCCTCGTTATTCCCGCAGTTAAAACTGCAAAAAATGCGCTAATATGATTTCCTTCTGATGGAGGCGACGGACAGGATTGCCAGCAACATGCCAGATCTGCACTTCAACAGAGCCAACCTCTTCTACTACGAGGAGATGTTCGGCTGCGCGCTTGAAGGCTACAGCCGAGCGGCGGCGCTGGACCCCAACTGGGAGGAGCCGCTGGAGAAGGAGAAGCAGCTGCTGGAGTATCTGGAGAAAGTGACAGAACTCATCCAGAACAAGGTGTGGCAAACATGCTTCTCTTTCCCACCACTGCCCTGTGTTTCGTTGTTGCCGTCATTTCTTTAGGACAGTTCAGTAGTTCTACAACAAAGAGTTTTAAGTTGCTCCATAGTGTTGTTTTCAAGTTATTTTTCTAAAACATAAGGTTTGCTATGTAGAATGCAACTATTAATATTAATATTAATAAATGATGTAATTCAAAAGTGAGTTGAACCTGTCTTCTTTAGTTCGATTGTATTTTTATATGAACATTTTCATTGAGAATGCTTAAAAAGTGCTTGAATTTTGCTGTGGGAAAAGTGTACAATCCCTGTTTTGACCACAAGGTGGCAGCAAAGTGCAGCTATGGTTGTTCTTTTTCATCTCTTCTTTGCCCAAGACTTTGATTTGTGTGTGTGTGTGTGTGTGTGTGTGTGTGTGTGTGTGTGTGTGTGTGTGTGTGTTTGTGTGTGTGCAGGGGAAGGTAAAAACCCGTCGGCTGAAGACGATGTTGTCGAACCTCAACACGTCGTCTCTGGGGCCGTGTTCGTCCCCGCAGTTCCGCTCACCGTCCGGCCGAGTGGGCAGCCTGGAGCCGCGGCCCCTCTCCTCCCTCACGCATGGCCACAATGGCGGGGTGGCCGCACTGGGCAAGGTGGTGTTCAGCCTGGCCTCTCAGGGTCGCATGGCCTTGTAAGTGCAGCTACTCTCAAACTTTAGGCTTTATAGTTTGACCTCTCAGTCAATACTTTCCTGAGTGCTAATGATGATGTTCTTAGAAATAAGGACCACTGCTGTTACACTTTTGTGAGATTCTGGTTTGTGTTTTGTTCGTTCCCTGCAGTACGTTTGGGATGGTCGACAGCGAGGAGACGTGTTTGGTGGTGATGGTTTACAACACGGCGGACAACTGGGGCGTCCTGATCGGCGACTCCGTGGTCGTCTCCGAGCCCAACGTCAAGCGTCACAGCATCACGCATAAAGACAAGGTCAGCGTTTCCTGCGTCGTTGTGTCACTTTAGGGCCTGCAGGTCTAACCTCGTCCTGTCTTCTTTGCGACAGTCGTACGACTTTAAAAGCATACGCGTGGATTCGCCGCTGCTCCTCATCGTCAACGGGAAGTTACCGAACGCCCAAAGTCAGATCCCCGTCTCCGTCAGCTACCACTGAAACCTTCGGCTGGACTGAGTCGATCGGTTAGGTTTTTCAAATTTTCCAATTCCGTGCCTGATTTTTCACCTTTTTTTCTGTAAATACCCCTCATTTTTCTGGTTGTTTATATTTATGATCCTACTTAGTTTTTTTTTTTTCAAAACAGGGTTATTTTATAAATGAATAAGGTTGTAATGTGGAGTCCTGAATTCTGTTTACTTGATGTAAAGAATAAATTTTTTTTCTGTGAAGTGTTTGTTTGTGTGGTATCTTAAAAATTAATCCTTCTGGTTGAATCAGCGCAAAGCCAGACATGTTAAGTACAGCTCAACATGTGGCACGTTTCAATAGGTAGATAAATTATAAAACTAAGTGCAATTCATGTTTCATTTTGTAAATTTATTTCCAGAACATTTTATTTAATATTCTCAAACATTCAGTCCCAGCCTGGATTTTACATAACCACCAGCTTTGGTTGTTTATTACGGTGCACCAATAAACATGTTTACAATTTACACCTTCAATAATAAGTCTATCAGTTAAATAAAGATGGAAATAAAAGTCACCAATAACAAAAAAATCTACTGTTACATAAGCATACAATATAGTTAATTAATGCAAGAAATACACTTACAGTATTCATAAGTCATCAGAACACACCAGGAAAAACAAACATTGGTAAATTTGACAGCAAGCATAAAAGTAAAGATTTGCTTTCAGTGCTTATTGATGAAGGTCTGGGTCTTGTCTCTGGCCGGAGAGCTGAACTGGAAGAAGGTCTTGGCTCCGTCGGCCTCCAGGCAGGAGAAGAAACGAGACTCGCCGAGGGGAGCAGCAGAGATGAACTGGGGGCTCCTCTGAGGAGTCGCCTGCTGGGCCATCGCTAAGTCAAACCCAGGAAATAGACGGATGGCATTTATCCGATGAAAGGAGACAACTTGTAATAAACAACAGAGTTTATAAATGTGCCTTCTCAACACTGCCTTACATTATGAGTTTGTTATTTTGTTATTGCTTCTTTTGCTTAAAGGTGTTTGACCTCTGACCCTGACCTGCATCTAACAGCATAAATAAACTGCTTTGGTATTATAGACCAAAAGCTGTCAAAAACATGCTACTTCTGTTCTGGAGATAAAAATAAAGATAACTTTAACACTATGCACAATCATCAGAATTACTCAAGATTTGGGTGAATTAACACCTGTAACACATAATGGTAATGTGTTATTTTCATAGATTGTTCTTTAAAGGGGCTAAAAAAATACAATGTATTGGCTCTGGGCTAATGGTCTGATGAGGCCAGGAAGGATCTGAAGATCTGAAGATCAGGTAAAACTACACACTCACACACGTCTGGAAGTGCTGATTCCTGTTTTACCTGGTGATACAGTGACTAATATCTTTGTTTTTTTGGGCGGGGGTTTTCCCCCCACAGGTACTTGCAAACTATCATTTAGGGAACCTGGCTTAAAAACCTGAAAAACAGGACGGTGTGTTTGCAATACCGATGCTCAAGTCTCGATTTCCATAAAGCAGCGGCGTATCTCGCTCCCCGGCTCCCACCACCATGTTACGCAGCCTCAGGGAGTCGTAGAGGCCCTGCAGCTTCTGGTACTGCCTGTTCCTCTCCATCAGCCTCTCTGACACCTCGCTGTACTTCCTCTTGTACTCCTCCATCACCTGAGAGAAGAAAAAAAACATTAAAGAGTTGTATCATTTCCAAAAGTTCAAAGCTGAGTTGGAGATATAACGATGATCTCTATCGATCTCAGAGCGTTTTGTGCAAACTGCATCACACAAATAGTGTTTTTTTTTCTTCGATTAGACAGAAATTGGAGGAATTGATGAAGATGTTGTTTCTGAAGATTACTTTCTTCATCGAGGCGATCTCCCCCCTCATGGCGGTGAGTTCTAGTTCTCTGCTCTGGTTCTGCTGGTTCAGAATTTTCTCCATCTGCTTCAGCTGTGTGTCAGCACGGGAGAGACTGTATTCTTGGTACATACGCTCCTGATGGACCTGCACACACAAAATTTGACTACTTGGGTTTTGCTTTGAAGGAGAAAACGGAGCAAGTTTTAAATAATGAGATACTTGACCTGGTAGCTCCAGAAGGCAAGAGCACGAGAACTGATGTCCAGGACTATGTCTGGTCGCAGACCTGCCAGCACCATGGCTTTATACTCCTCACAGGGCGACAGCTCCGTCCTCACAATGTCCAGCTTCCCGGACAGGGCAGTGGAGCAGGCCGGGCAGATGGCAGGAGAGCGGCTGAACTCACCGGACCCGTGCTGATCACAGAACACGTGGGAGCAGGATGTGACCCAGGCGAAGCCGCTCAGCTTTGCACGACACTTTGGGTAATTGCACAGCAGCGTGTCGTCACCGAGAGACATGGCCATCATTCTGGGGGGGAAAGAGCAAACTTTGTCAGAGTTCAAAATATTAATACTGGAAAAATACATCTAGAGTAGGTAAGCCAAAAAATGATGTGCTATACATGAAAGTCGACAGCTCAATATTAACAACTTCAAAATTTATTAAAGAAGTCAAATGTAGATTTTAATATTTTTTGGTATGTCATCGGTATCATTATGTAGAGTCTTGAAAAACGACTTGTCTGAATTTTGCCCAGTTTAAAAAATATATAACCCTGCCAATTCTTCGAAATTGGCCAAAATGTGTTGTTTTCAAATTTAAAAAAGATATTTAAAGTGAAAATTATTTACTTTAAGTTAGCACGTAATTTATAAAGTACTAAAATTTTTTTATGAAGTACTTTTTCCACAGTATTTCTCATCAAATTATAATGACCCTTGAGTGTTTAGACTACGTTTCAACTACTACTTTGGCTGCTAATGCTAACTTTGTAAGTTATAACATTTTCTGCTTATTTTTACCTACTTTTAATTTTTTAAGGCAGGAAAGCTACAATATAAATTTACATTATATTTTTATAAAGTAAATAACGACATTTATACATTTAAAATTAAGCTATGTTTCCAGTAATTACATGGTAAAATTAGCTGAAGAGCTAATAGTGGCTTAGCTTGCACACTAACTAAAGCTAATTAGGGTTGGTTGTTATCGTGTCACTTCTGTTTTTATTAAAGGCGTTTTCAACTATTTATTTATTATCCATATTTTTCAAACAACCTCTTACAGCGCTTTACATTAAAATGCGAAACTTAAAAACATAAAACAGGCATAAAACTTTTTTTTTTACCATCCAACGGTTAACTCTTACCAGTTAGTTCTTCCTCTAGCTGTTAGCATCAAGTGGCGCTATACTAAAGATTGAATCTGACTGTTAATAATACTAAAGATGATATATATATATAACTAATATACCTCAGTATTACAACCTTCAAACGACTGACGTTGATCTTATGTACCATAAGCAAGTCGGACTATGTGACCTATTACTAATTACAAGAATTAATAGTGTGAATGAGTGGCTTTCAAAGTAGGTGCCGCGGCCCATGGAGGGCCACTAGAGGGAGAAAGGGGGGCCATAAAAACCATACATTTTTAATCATATTTTTTAAAATCAGAAAATCTAAACTGTTTTTAATCATTAATAAAATCTAAATTATGGCAGCCAGTCAAATGTATTAAGCTGTTTTGCTCCTCAAGCTAATATAGAAGTGTGAAATGGATATGTTTCTGACAAGAAAGACTTGAAGAAATTATGGTCAACTAAAATTAGAAGGTATGAGGCAGAATTTATGTTAAATGAAGGTAATAAATATTCAACAGCGACTAAAAGTAAGAAAAAGAATCATTCTAAGATTTGATGTTTTTTACTTATTTTGTAGCGTTGCCTGTGATTTTGCCTGCAGGGTGTTTCCACCCAGAAGCTAGTGCTGTTTGTTGTTTGGTCATGGCATGGAAACGTTTGGGAACCCTTCGTATAAGTTTGACCTACAGCCTGGTCATTTTAAGTTGTACAGAATTTATGTAAATATTCTTGGTGGACTAAGAAAATGACATACTTCTGACGACTATATATCAACCTTATTTGACAGGTTTGTGGACATTTCAAATGGTTGCAACTTTGCTCTCAGTGAAGATGTTCAAACTGCTAGAAGGTGTCACAAACTCATTGAGGTTCACAATTCTCTTCTTGATAAGTAGCCTGATTTAATTTGATTTTATATGACCTCACTCAAGGAAGCAACGTGTTTTAATGCGCTAGATCCATAGACCTGACTCCAATTAACTCAACTAATTGTGATAAGCCTCCATAATCGTCTGCAGTTTCCCAAATTCTACAGAGTATTGTAATCTTGACTTTGAAGAGTAATAACAATCTCTCTCTTTTGATGGCATTCAGAAAAAAAGTTTTTTTTTTGGCAATACTAATAGACCTAAACATGACAGGTTTAGTCTGGTTTAATAGTCAATGAAAGAAAAACCTGTTGTTTCTCTTAAATGCTGTAAATACCTGGTGATAATTTAGAGGGATTTCCCTCTTGGAACTGAATGACATAAATAAATCAGCCAGCTGTGTTTTGAAGTGAAGGCCAGGTTACACTAGAATACTTGCTCTGCGTGTTTTAAATGTTACTTAAAACATGGTACCTCCACCTCCTCCTCCTCCTCTCTCTCCCCTCTGTAGCTTTTTTATCCATCTCTCCACGTGGTACAGGAGTAAAGGCAGGGGGTGAAAGAGGCGCATTGTGCCGTGCAGCAGTGGATCCAGCGGGGTTGGGGGGTTGTGAGGGGGGGGGTCATAGTGAGAGAGGGGAGATGCTCACTCAACTGTGTCCAGCTCGCCATTGTCGATGATTCCCCGTCTATTCTCTTCCTTTTAAATAGAGCTCCAGTGTAAGATGCGGGCTTTTTTTTTTTGTAGTAATGGTGGTTGGTTTGGGGGGGGGGGGTGTATTGTGGGCTCGGTGATAACACACGAATTACATACGTGGATGTGGATTGGCCCCCCACTTTTGCGCACGACGCTGCTGTTGATAATTGGCCCTATGAGGAAATCAAAAGGTTAGAAATATTGACAGTGGCGCAGTAACAACATCCAACAAAGTCAGGATTTTATAGAGATCAGGTTGTCAGGCGACCTGCCGTGTTTATAACGAGACTCACTTTCTTTAATAACCGAGGAAGCCAGGAGTCACCTGTTGGATTTGTTTTACTCTTTGTTGTAGTTTGATCAAATATTAGATTATTACCGTTATGGAATGATCCCCCCCCCTCCCCCTCCCAAGTTAAAAAGTCAGCACTTATTAGATTTTTTTTTCTTTTAATTACGGAGTCCAATAGCCTATTGTCACTTTTTATTTATAGTTTATAGGTTCGGTGTGAGTGCAAAAAAAGGGCAAAAATAAATAAAGCTAAGAGGGAAGGGAAGAGAGAACCCAGGGAGGTTGTGAGTTACACGCTATTGAAATGCAAATATCATAGAACAAGGAGTGGTTCAGTGTGTGTGTGTGTGTG
Source organism: Micropoecilia bifurca (assembly GCA_903067075.1). Lineage (NCBI taxonomy): Eukaryota > Metazoa > Chordata > Actinopteri > Cyprinodontiformes > Poeciliidae > Micropoecilia > Micropoecilia bifurca. The sequence continues at coordinate 63,557 of CAEGAF010111027.1, forward strand.
TGTGTGTGTGTGTGTGTGTGTGTGTGTGTGTGTGCATGCAGCGGAGCAGCAGTAGGAGAGGAGGGGCGCAAATTGGACAAGTTTTTTTTTTCTTTTTGAAGCTGGGTTGGGGTTGGGGGGGTTGGGGAGGGGGGGGGGTAGAGAAGGGACTTTAGAAAACAGCCACACACACCGCAGCTCCGTATGACACGGTGCGGCCAGGCGGATTTCCATACAGCAACTCTTTTTTTTGTTTGTTGTCTTTAACTTTCCTCTATGCAGAGATTTCTCCTTTTTCCCCTCCTTTGAGGTTTTACTTTAAGAATTTGTGAGAATTGCGCTCATTTGGGAGATTGAATGCGCGCAGGAGCTCGTTCAAGTGCGCAAAAAGAAAAAAAAAAAAAACGAAACGTGTCTGGTGCCATTCGAGCGACTGATGCCCCCCTCTCTGTCTGACTCGCCGTGAATCATGTCACGCCGGAAACAGAAGAGACCCCAGCAACTCGTCAATTCAGATCCGGGGGGCCCGAAGTTGCTGCAAGGTGAGAATCTACCTTTATCTTTCTTTTTGTCGTTGAAATGTTTTATTTCAGGGAAAATGAAGCGAGGTGAGCGATTCACTTTTAGAGTTGGCAACAAAACCAGAGAGAAACTGAAGAGCACCGATGTTCGTGTGATCATATTACAAACCATCCATCTGAGTTTATGGCCCAAGAATAGTTTACGTTTGTCTTAGGTTTAAATTAGGCAGACTGTCTATCTAATTATTTAGTGCACCAACTCCCACTAAAAGAAGCCACAGTCACTTTGGTGGATGCCTAGAAATGTCCTCTCAGTGGAGTGAATAGAGCAGGATTAGCCAACATACATACATCTGTGGTCATTTTCACGAGCTGCCCATCCTTTAGGAAACTAAAGGCTGCTTAAGGCTGACTGCTGGAGCTCTTTTATTAGCATGAAGCCCTCACAATAACCTGCGTGGTCAGGGGGAAGGGAAGGCAATGCTGTTTTTTTTTGTTGAGGTAAAGATTAATCTTCCACTCCTGAATTGTCTTCATTCTTTGCAGTCCATCTATACTTTTCTTCCTCATGCGCCCCTCTTTTCCCATTTTCAACCTTCACAATGTCTCCTCCCTCCCCTTTTCTTTCCCAGCTCTATTGACTGTATACTTCTGCACAGCTGGGGGGTTGAGATGGATAAGAAAAGGTTTCACGCATTATTGCCAAGTTAATTCAGGATGTCCCTTATGCCTCGCGCGCAGGTAAAACTTTCAAAATCGGAAGTGCAAGTTTAGATTTATAGTTTTTGATAGGTTTCCAGCAGGTGTAGGTTTGTTTCTAAATAACAAGGAGGGAATTTCTGCAAGGTACAGTCTTTCATTCCATCACTATACCTCTCCAGGAGGGAGTAGTTAGTTTGTCTCTCCTTTGTTGTTACCCTCCCCCTTCTTTTTTTTCTTTTTACTCTTTCTCACTCTGTGCTCAAGATTCTGAAAGAATTTGACCCCTGGGCGGCAGAGGTCAGATTAGTTGACCAATCAGAGCATGCGGACAGTACCCAGAACCCTTAGCATGGCCTGACCCTCGACCTCCACTGTGACGTAAGGGGGGAGGGTGAATGAGGAGATGAAAGACGTAACTGCCTCAGGGAGGGGGGCTGGGTTAAGAGGGGTTATGGGTTGTCTAGGTGATGTCCATTGTCCTTTAAAATGTGCTGCCATAGCAACAAGGTGGTCTGTGAGCTTTTTTTGTGTGCGCAAGATGTTTGAAGAGTTTTGCTCCAGGGAGCACAGATTGAGACAAGACATTTCAAAGACTGGTGGACTGTGAGTTTCTTCCACTTGTTTATTTGCTTGTTGGAGGTCATTTCCAGGCGAGCGTTTTCTTTTGAAGCTGTAACTGTATCTTGTGGTATGCAGACAAGTTTGCAAACTAAATTTTGTAAACAATAACTAAAGTCACTGAGATAAACAGTCTTGGAACGTAACTGGATATGTGGGTTGATATTGGGAACAGAGTTTTGCACAGTTGTTCCTTGTGAGTAAATTCCCATTTTGTGGTTTTTTAACAAGTGCTATTTCTTTCTAACCGATCCTCAGATGAGCACCTGAGCTTAAAGTCACCATCCACATCTCTGGGATCAGACCTAACCTCATCAGGTTCTTCTTCCTCATCCCCCACCTCACTACAAGACTGCCAACCTCCCCTGGCCACTCGCCCGTCTCCTGGAGGGCTCCACGCGCCCTCCTTGCCCAGTGAGAGCTCACCTCCTCCCCACTGGCCCAGTCACATCGCTCCCTTTACCACCTCCCTCCCCAACACCCACTCCTCCCTCTCCCCTGACTTCCCTCACCCATCATTGTCTTCCCAGACACACTCACCTCCTCCCCTGGATCAATCCTCTGGTACCCACAGCCTGAACCACCAAGTTAGCACTCTCTCCGTCATGACCTCTCCCCCAATGGGCAGCTCTGCCACCACTACTACCTCTTACTCATCTTCTTCTTCCTCCTCCGCTCAGCAACCTCAACCAGACAGCTCCAGTCCTGGTCAGCAGCAGTCTTCCACCTCATCAGGGGAGCAGGGGCAGATCCAGGTGCCTCCGACCCTGGCGGTGCTTTTAGAAGAACTGCGGGTCCTGCAGCAGCGGCAAATCCACCAGATGCAGATTACAGAAGAGATCTGTCGGCACGTCCTCAGGCTTGGAGGAGCTGTCTTTGGCCAAGATAACAATGCACAAGCTAGCGGTGGAGACTGCAACCAGAAGTCCGCTGGAACAGCATCTTCATCACCTACACATCCTTCAACCAATACTCCAGTAACCACAGCTTCATCCCTTTTGAGTGGACTTCCTTCTTCCCTCTTTCCTCAGCCAGCCATCTCCAAATCAGGTACTTCACTAATCAATGGAGATAGACCTCAATCATCCTCAACTTCTAGCTCATTTTCATCATCCTCTTCCTTAGCTATTTCTTCCAGCATCAATTCATCTGTTGCCTCCCTGCATCCTCTGTCATTGTCCCTGGGCCTGTCACCACGGTACCTCCATGAGAAATCGTCCAACACCTCTTCATTTGGTCACAACAGTGGCATCAGTTTCCAAACTCCTTCCCTTCCCACGACCAGCCACTCACAAGATATTCAGTCAAGCTCTTCTCTTATCGCTGCCTCCTCGTCAGGACGCCCTCAACATGTCTGCAGGTTCTGTGGGAAAGTCTTGAGCAGTGATTCCTCCCTCCAGATTCATCTAAGGTCACATACAGGTGAAAGGCCCTATCAGTGTCCGGTGTGCCTGAGCCGTTTTACCACCAGAGGAAACCTCAAAGCCCATTTCCTGAGACACAGAGAGCAGAACCCAGAGCTGTCCCTTTCTCTGCTACCCCCTGCACTTTCAGAGCAAACACAGAGTGGATCGGCCCCAGGTTCAGTTCAAAGGAGAAGAAAACGGCGGGCAGATGATGACGAAGCATATAATGGAGTGAAAGGAAGTGTTCCCAGCATAACAGAGAGCATGGCTTTAGGATTACTGTCTGGTGGTTCGACTAGGCCCTCGCCTTCCTCTCTACCTCTGCCTCCCTCAGTGGACATGGCTCTACTGTCCACAGCCCATTCACTGTTACAGTTAAACAGAGCATCAGCAGCTGTTTCAACCACATCTAGCACTGCTCTGCCTTCATCATCTCCATCTTCCTCTTCTACTTCTAGTCAGTATAAAGGAGCTAAACAACAGCGGTTTGATGAAAACACTCCTCCTCACTCTACTCTCCACACAACTTCCCCATACTCTCAACTTGCCCACCTCCCCAAGATACTTTTTCCGGGAGGTGCATCCCCCCACCACCTTGCACTTCTCAGGCCTCCAGGTCACCCGTCCACTTCCCACCTCTCCTTATCTCATCAGCTACCATTCCCATTCCCTCCTTTCCCAAAACCGCCCACCTCGTCTCCCTCCTCCTCCTCTCCTACCACCTCCACTCAGACCTCAGATACTTCCAAGTTGCAGCGGCTGGTGCAGAAGCTAGAAAAGCAGCCACAAGGCGGTGCCTCCTCCTGCCCGTCTGCCTCCTCTCCTTCCACCTCCTCACAAACCTCTGCCGACATTAATGGTGATGCAAATGTACGTGATCTGACTACCACCTCAAGTGCCTATCGCAGAGAGATGTTGGCTGCTCTTGGACTGAGCCCAAGTGTCAGTGCTGCAGTGACTGGTCAGGGAGTCTCAGGTTCAGGTCCTACAACTACCACTTCAGCCTTGCCCACAGCCCCGGTTGCTAATCAGTGTGGAGTGTGTATGCGTGTTCTCAGCTGCCCCAGAGCTCTTCGGTTGCACCAGGCCACACATCTGGGAGAGCGCCCCTTTCCTTGTAAGCTTTGCGGCCGTTTTTTCTCCACAAAGGGCAGCCTCAGGGCACACCTGGCCACTCATCGTGCCAGGCCCCCGAATGCCCGTGCCCTGAATTCTTGCCCACTCTGTCCTCGCAAGTTCACTAATGCCTTAGTTCTACAACACCACATTCGTTTGCACCTTGGAGGACAAATACCACCTGATGAGGAGATTCCTCCTGATGATGGAGCAGAAACAGAAGGCGCTACCTTTAAAGACAGTCACGGCGAGCTTATTAGCTCCCTATCAAAAGTGCAAATCCTTCCACTTGCCTTAACAACAGGGTCCAAGTCTCCAGTGGATGCTCTCGGCTCAGGATCCAGTTTTAAGCAGTCCAAAGCCACTGATTCAGATTCTGTCAAGAATGAGGAATCGGAGCGTTCAACTCCAAGTGTTAGTCCACCTTTAAGCTGTAATCCCCCCTCAGCGGGAGCTGATAAAACTCTGCAGCTTGCAGTAATTGCCTCAGCTGAAAGCCCCACAGAGGAGAAAACCCAGGCTGACCTGGGCTCTGCCAGTCCTTTCAAGGCACCCTTACCTAGCTCTCATTCAGTTGTAGACAAGGTAGAATCTGTTTCTGATGATACTCCTCTCTCCCTATGTGTTTCAAAGTCTGGTGTTGATCATACTACACCCAGACTAGTCAACAGTGATGTACAACGTTCCCCAAATGAGCGCGCACCGAGTCCCAGTCACACTGCAGACCCCCCATCTGCGGATCCTGTACCTTCACTTTCACCGCCCACCAGCCCTGGAGCTGGCCTAGAGGCAGAGGAGACTGGTAGTGGTGTTAAACACGAGCTGCGAGGAAGAAACACTTCCAGTAGTAAAGGGAAAAGCGATGCTTCTACATCCAGAGAGCCTCTTCCTATGTCTGAGGCAGAACTGGGCAAGGAAGCACCAGTGAAGGAGGATTCAGCTGCCCTGAAGAAGCCGTCGGATAACCCAGAGACTCCTGCAGCGGCATCAACACCACACACCCAACCTGCTCGACCCGACAAGCCCTACAGCTGCTCCCACTGTGGAAAGGCGTATGCCAGCCGAAGTGGACTTAAGGTACAGTTAAACAAATAAACATTTGCTAAAATGTCTTTAAAGTAATATATTCAAACCTGTTGGTAACTAGTTGTTGTGTTTCTTCTCATCAACAGGGTCACATGAAAATGCACCCTGGAGTGTTGACGACTACCCCTAGCAAGGCTCAAACCAATGAAAGTGACCCTTCAGAGGACCGCGGTACTTCAAATAAAATCTCCGCACAGCAGGAGGAAAAGCAGGGACTGGCCCCTGAGAAAGGTGACAGCGCAGATCTGCTCCCAAACAGTGGTGGCTCCGCTGTGACCACTGACACCATGGACACGACAACATAGTCTGGAATAGGTCCAAATCATAGGATGTGTTCCAATAGATCCTGACAAAGGGAATGTATTTTTAATAGAGCGAGAATTGTTTTGTAGAGTCTGTCATTCTAACTCATAATTAGTATTTGAAAAAGAAAAATAGGTATAGTTTATTTTTAGTACTATGACAAAAAAAAAAAGTTGAATGTAGTATTTCTGCTGTCTATTTTTGTACTTCAAAGACCACAGTGAGGCCTTATCCTTCGCCCTTCAACGCATTGTCCACTTGTACTTTGCTGACACATTTCAGCATGTACTGTATGATATCTTTCTTACAAGTAGTATACTTTGATTATGTTTTTGTTTGTTTTGAAAAGGAGTGTCCAGAAGTTTCATACCAAAACAGGCCATGTTTAATAATGGCCACTGAACTGTACATAAAAACTGTGGTTGCCTTTTTTTATTGCTACTGTTTCCTTTCTTTTGTTTTAATGCTGCTTAATGAGTGTTTTCTGATGTACTGAGTTGCACTGTGAGTTGCACTGTGTCCCGCGCCGCCGAAACATCTGCTGAACAAACTCACCCCTGCAATGGCTGTAACCACGATGATTGTATTGTCAACTCCGGGGGGGGGGGGGGGGGTTACAGTAAAACCTTTTTGTTGTTGGTGAATGGGTTCCCCGTTTTTTTTTGTGGGGGGTTGGGGCTGTCTGTAACCGCCTACGTGGGC